>JBBPBX010002127.1:0-93775 GCA_038048925.1 Garcialebias charrua | reverse complement strand
AATGTTCTATTGGAGGAACCTTATACACTTATGCATGCTCACAACCACACACAAATGGATGCAGGGATGTATATATAGATATATGCAGATATGTAGATGGGTATATAAATGAATATAAAATATATGTATGTATACTACTGTATATATATATTATATATATATGCAGATATGTAGATGGGTATATAAATGAATATAAAAGTATATGTATGTATACTACTGTATATATATATCTGTAGATATGTAGATGGGTATATATATAAATGAATATAAAAGTATATGTATGTATACTACTGTATATATATAGTTGTAGATATGGGTATGTGTATTTATAGAATTCTACTGCAAGCTCATGAATATTATTAGTCTTTATGCATGTATGTTCCATTGTTGTGTTCTGTCATGTGCTTTGCAGGATTGTGGACGGAGGTTGGGTGTGTTTGCCTTGTGCTCTTTTGGTTGATAATTGTTGATTTGTTGCCTTACTTTCTCTTTTCTTTCTTTCTCTCTTAAAAAAAAAAAAATAATATATATATATATATATATATATATATATATATATATATATATAATATATATATATATATATATTGGAGTGAGAGGATGGCTAAAAGGTGTGAAGGGAGGCCATCTATAAATGGAAAAAAAAAAAAAAAAAAAAAAGGGAAATGGTTGCCACAATTAATTAAAAGCAGCCAAATCTCAATTTAATTTACAAATATCACACTACAGTTTGATGTGGTAGTTGCAGATAATCATCCTCAACACATATTAAAAGTTCTTATACATCTCATAAAATGTCACCATATTGATAGAAATTGCACTTAAAGGCATTCACATTTTGTGGGGCCACATTTCTAAACATCCCTGAGAAAGTTTACTGCAGGCTGAAAGAAGAGAGGCTCCCATCATTGTAGAACCTCAAATTCATGAGTACCGTAAACACCGGTGTATAATACGCACTTTTATTGCTCATTTGAATGTCCTACGTATTATACACCGAAGCGTATTATCTACCGATTTTTTGGATTTAATTCCAAATATTGGCCAAAGCGTATTATACACCGGAGCGTATTATACACCGGTGTTTACGGTAATGTGGCTTTTGCCCTGGTCGTGGACCAGATCTTCACCCTTGTGAAGTTGCTAAGGATGTCATGGGAGTTTGACACTCCAATCTACATGCGTTTTGTGGATCTGGAAAAGGCTTATGGCCATGTTCCCCGAGACATTCTGTGGGTGGGTGGGTGTGGGGGGGGGGGGTGCTGTGGGAGTATGAAGTGCTGCATTGCTGTTAAGGATTAGCTGGTCCCTGTAAAACCAAAGCAGGAGCTCTGTCTGCATTCTTGGCACAGAGTTAAACTTGTTCTCAGTGCGGGTTGGACTCCACCATTGCTGTTCATTGTCCTTGATCCTGTTTGCGTTGTTCACAAACAGGATCTCAAAGAGGGGTGTCTGGTTTGGGTACCAGGGTCTCTGCTTTGTGTGGATGATGTGGTTTTGTTGGCCATGTGTGCCATCTGTGGACCATGACCTTCAGCATGCACTGGGGCGGTTTGCAGGAGAGAGTGAAATGTCTTGGATGAGTCAGCTCCTGTAGATGGAGGTCATGGTTCTCAATGGGTGGAATTCCCCCTCTGAGTCGGGGATTTTTTTTTGCCTCAGGTGGAGGTGTTCATGCATCTGGGCATTGTAAGATGGAGCAAATTATAAACTGACAATCGAGGCCTCATCCTCAGTAATAAGAGTGTTGCTTCTGTCAGTCGTGGTGAAGAACAAGTTGAGTCTTAAGGCAGTGCTCATGATTTTATGGTCTATCTACTGTACTTTGCACGTTCCATGAAGACATTTACCAGGTTTGACCAAAATATTACTATAACTCTGCCCCTTCTCATCACAAGGTTATCTTAGTTTAGAACGTTGCAAAACAACATAAAGATTATGTCATAAAAGGTGGTGGGCAGTATACACTCACTTACTTTAATAACTGAGCACTGTTTGATTTTTTTTGCAAAGAACCACTTTACTAATGCTTACATAAAAAATGGCTACATGTTACAACCCTCCATCCAGTGTGGATGCTCTAATTTGCTTACACAAAACCAGATATCAAAATCTTGACATTTTGCACACCAAACCCACACACTGCTTTTAAAGCCTGTCTAAGTACTAATTATTGGAAGAAGAGCATACTGTATTTAAGAACCCCTCATCTTTTTTTTTTAACCCTGTAGACGTCTTTTATTTATTCAACAGGATTTAATTAGGCACATTTTAAAACAATATTTTCAGACAGTGTTTGGTTTAGTTATGTTTATGTTGGATCTGATGTCACATGATTTCATAAAACAGAGTTTTGACACATAGATCCCAATGACATCCGAGGGAAACTTGTGTGGCTCATGCGCCCTTTCAGTTTTAACATTTGATCAAATATTGATACAGATTGAAGGAAAATACGTGAAAAGTTGTGACTTTTTATTTATAAACGTTTTCAAGCAAATGCTTGATGCTATTTTACATAAGCAAGTTTTAAAATTTGTGTTAATAGTCTTAAAGCCTATTTAAAAATCCATCAGAACTCCACAAATACCATCTCACAAATATTATGATTTGAATCTCAATTTGTGGTTAATTGAACGGCTGACGAACATATTTCAAAATGGTTTGTAAAAGTAAAATTATAATAAATTGTATAACTAAAAAAAAACTGTTGGAAAACATTTTTTTGTAAATATTTGGTGTTGTCAATTAAAACATGAATTTAAAACAACTTTAAGTTGATTAATTTATGTATATGTATAAACAAAAAAATAAATTGTGTGTGTTTTGAAATCCATAGCCTTTCTTATAATGTTTATGCTAAAAACAGCAAAGTGTTGTGAGTGCAAACTACTTATGTTATAAATTGTGTTCTAACATGATGATTTGTTCATTTCTTAATGTTTCCTTGTATTTTCCATTATTTGCTTAGCTTATGTTGAATTATCTTTGCTTGTATTCCTGTATTTGTTTCAGTTCTGTTGTTTATTTGATTTGTTGATTTTTCTTTTTTTACTGTCCATTCCTTCTCTTCTCTCTAAGAGTTATGCTTTATTTAATTTTTAGAGTTCTTGTCTGTTGTCTTGTCCATAATTTACCCTGGACATCATCAGATACATGTAGTTATATATCGACTCCAGTTTTTCACATCACTTCCAACAAACAAAAACTGAAAGTTATGCACCATAACTCATGTTCCCTGAAGGAAGGGAACGAGGTGCAACATACTTGCTATGGGAATTGCGCCCCCGCGCAATTACCTGAAGGAATACAATCACGCCTTTACGGCTAGGGCATCAGCGTCGCGCCAGAGGCCCCTCCCTATGGGTATTTAAGCGGCTGACGCCCATCCATCTTTCTCCAAAATTGCACTTCACCGAGCTTTCAGCATTAAAAAGGGCCAGATATGTTGCACCTCGTTCCCTTCCTTCAGGGAACATGAGTTATGGTGCATAGCTTTCCGTTTCCTTATCAGTCAGTCACTCGGTGCAACATACTTGCTATGGGAACGTAATTCATTCACGCCCTTGAAATGCTCAGTGAAATGCAAGTGAGAACATCTGCCTTAAAAAGACAGGCATCTCCCGACTGCTTTGTACAAGATATGTAGAGAGCACAGGCTGAGAGGAAAAAATGCCAAATATAAAGAACATCAGTTTGATGTTTCAACTGGGCATATAGATAAACAACACCAGCTAGAGACAGCCTAAGCGTGCTCCACTAGTGTGAGTACTCATCATCTCCCTTTTCTCTCTGGAACAACCTGAGAAACAGGAGGAGCAAAGGATCCATTACGTCACAAGTAATTGGGTGACAAAATGTGAAGGTAGACAACCCAGGTCAAGCACAGGGTAACCTCCCAAGTCCCTAAGGTGAAAAACCTTTTTATGTTCTGTTACATATAGGGCACGACTGACAAGTGGGGCCCATCCTGATGTTGGAGATCAGTTAGGGAGAGGGAAAATCCTTCCATTAAACATCTCCTAGGCAAAACATAAACACCAAGGGGTACCCTTGTGTATGTTGTAACTGTTTGTTTTGGGATAAAGCAATCAAAGCCTTAGGCTCTCAGCCAGTCCCCTTCAAAGGCCAGGCTGAACGTTGCCACAACCCTGGACGTGGGTGTAGAAGCTGCCCACGTGCCTGAGTCAGCAGATCCCTGTGAGGAGGCAATTGCCATGGTATCCCTGATAACATTGAGATCAACTCCGGGAACCACGGTTTCTGTGGCCATCTGGGGGCTATGAGGATCAGGGAGAGAGCTCCCTGGCACACACGTTCCAGTGTCACCCCGATCAGAGGGACAGGTGGAAAGGCATATTAGAGCACCCCTGCTGGCCAATCATGTGCCAGAGCATCCATTCCCAATGGTGCGTCTGTTTCCCTCATGGAGAAGTAGAGGTCACACTGTGAGCTAGCCCTGCAAACGAACAAGTCCACAGAGGCTCTCCAAAATCTTGACCAGACCTGTTCCACAATCTGTGGGTTCAGGCTCCATTCTGACGCCAAGAGAGGCCCTCTTGAGAGGGCATCTGCTCCATAATTTAAATCATCGGGGACATGAGTCGCCCTAAGTGACAAGATTCTTGGAGCACACCACGTGAGCATCCTCTGCGTCAGTCCGAGGAGGGCCTGGGACCTTGTCCCTCCCTCTCTGTTGATGAAGGACACTGTGGTCTTGTTATCTGATTTCACCAGGATGCGCTGTCCAGCAATCAGACCTTTACTGAAGAGGTATTTTAATGACAGGAATACGGCCAGCAACTCCAGGAAGTTGATATGTAATGTCGCTTCCCGCTCATTCCAAAGGCCGCGGGCGTTCTGATTTCTGCTGATCGCTCCCCATCCTGTTTTAGAGGCGTCCGTCGTGATTACTACGCGAGATGATACCCTTCCTAGTGAGATCCCTTCCGTGAAAACGGACGGGTCTCGCCAAGATTCCAGGGCCCTCAGGCACTCTAAATCTATCCTAACCTTTCCTGCTTGATTAGTCAGGGCAGGTTGTCTCTGTCGGTTTTAGCCATACTTGTATGGCCCGCATTTTCAGTAATGCGTGTGGCACACAGGGAATGGCTGCTGCCAAGAGGCCTAAAAGGCATTGGCAGCTCTTCACAGGGACCCATTGGTCCAGTTTATATCTTTCTAGGCAAAGGCGAATGGATGAAACTCGGTCCTTCGAGAGCCATGCTCTGTACCGGACAGTATTGATCTGTACTTCCAGAAATACGGTAACCCGTGATGGAGTTAGATCGCTTTTTTGTAGGTTTATGACAAAACCGAGAGACTCCAAGTGAGAGATCACCCTATAGGAGTGTGACTGGGCTTGCATTCTGCTTCCAACCAGAATCAGCAGGTCATCCAAGTAATTCATGACCCTGAGTCCTTGATTCCTAAGGGGGGTCAGGGCCGCATCCAAACATTTAGTAAATGTACGAGGAGCAGTCTTTAAACTGAAGGGTAAGGCTTTGAATTCATAAGCATTCCTTTCGAACGCAAAGCGGAGGAACTTCCTGTTTCCTCCACATGCCTATGTAGAAATAGGCATCTTTTAAATCCATTGTACATGCGTAGTCTCCTGGTCTCACAGACTGGAGAACTTGCCACAGTGTAAGCATCTTGAACTTAAAGGTTTTAATTATTTTGTTACGAGCCCTGAGATCCAGAATTGGTCTCAGGTAATTATCCTTTTTGGGCACCAGGAAGTACTTGCTGTAGTGGCCAGAGCGTAGTTTGCGTCCTGAGACCAAACTAATCACTCCCTTTTGCATCATTGTCAAAACTTCCTCCCTCAGCACGTGTGTACATGTAGGGTTAATCTTAGATTGCAGCACCCCTGTGAAGTGGGACGGTCTTTGATGCCTGGTCCCCACTGCACAACTCGAAACGCGCCTGCCGTCCCCTTTTGGCCGCTTGTCAGGGTCCCACCAAACCACTGAAGACCGTCTGATGACGTACACTAGGGGGTAGCAGGGAGGACGGGTCTAGCTCGTCTTCCGGGTTCAGTTGTTATGTTAACTGCACCTCGGATGGTCTTTGATGAGATTAAAACGTTTTTTTTTTTAATGTTTGGGGTGATCTACACTGGAGAGAACAGCAGCCTGTCAGCAGCAACTGTAAAAATGCCACGTTTATTACCGGAGTTTGGTTCCAATTCATGGAGGGTCGATCCGGTAAGTTTAAAAAGTCCAAAAAAAGTCCCGTTGTGGTTGTGTAATCAGATAGCAGAGGCTCTCCCGACTGTTTGCCGGATGCGTCGAGCCTCCAGAGATCAACATTTGGGACGTCGGCGGCTCGACGGCTAGGTTGCTTTGGACGCGCGCGTGCCCGCGAAGGGAACTTCGGCTGCCGCCGCGCCGCTTCGATCACTCGAATCGCGCCGCTTCCCTGGTCGCCGTGACTCCACGCGTCTCCTCATAGACTTTGAATGTAAACCGGCCGCTTCAGCCGCCCGAAATCGGGGCAGTGGGTACCAGGCATCAGTGAACTGCAACTTGAGCCCGTGACATATTGTTGTCATGACCCAATCATTTGGCAGACACGCCTTCCAAGCCTACGCGTTCGCGCTGAGCCTTGACGGCATGTTGAATTGCTGCTCGTTTTTACGCTGGAGGGGTGGCCTTTGACCCATCTCGCACTCTTTCGAGCAGACTGGTCGGCCCAACAGAAGATATCGTGAGATCTGACCGTCTCTGGCAGAGCTCGTGTATCTTTCTGTGGTTCACAGTTTGACCACACGGTTTGTGTTTTATAAAAATGGGACTCAAGTCAAGAACCAGGGTAGTCTGTGCTTTGGTACTTTTATTTTTGTACATGCCTGAAACAGTGTTTGTTTTGTTTACACATACAGTAGGCGAGTCATGTTTGGTGCGCACGCACATGTCACCAGTTCCTCGTAGTATTTTACAAGTAGAGACTGGGCTCAAAATGTTAGGTTCCCGTACCACGTGGGCGGGCAAACCTGTAAAATCATCAGTTCGTCCTGCTTCATCAGGTCCGAAACTGCTTTCCACACAGGGTCACTGAAGAGGCCCTCGGCCGGTACTGGAAATTTTCACTTTCACCAACGGGTCTCTTCCGTGGGAGGCCACGCATGTCTTCCTTTGGGGGTGCAAAGCTTTTCCTCTGCAACCCCTCTCGGAGGGCTTCCGCCTGTTTGCGTCTTTGTTCCAACCTGGCCTGGACGCGTTCCAGGGCTCCCGCAAAGAGTCCTGTCAACTCGATCGGGTGCTGGAGGAAAGTGGACCTCTGGTTTTCCTGGAGGTCCGACAATGTTAGCCAAAGATGGCGCTGGGTGACAACTATTTCTGCCATTGCTTTGCCTTGGGAAATGGCTATTGTCCCCATCATGCGGAGCACGAGGTCAGAGGCACGGCGGGCCTCCTCCATGGCCTCCGATGCGGCCTGCTTATTTTTTGTTACCTGGATATCCTGTCGTTTTTCCGCCAGGTACGTCTGCACCATGGTTGATGCATCCATTGCGCAAGCCGCGAGGCCCTGAGCCCTGTAGCACTTCTCAAGTTGTTTCACTGAAGCGTGGCAGGCCCTGCTGGGTAGCGCTGGTTTCGTGCCCGTGGTTGCAGGGGCCAGATGAGCTGCCAGAGTCTCCTCTATCAAGGGTGCTCTGGCGAGGCCCACTGTCTCCATTCTCGCAACATCAAGGAGTCGGGATAGTGGCAATGTGATGGGAGCTCCGGGTTCCGCCTAGGAGCATTTGAGCTCCATGAGGAGGTCCGGAAAAATTGGCATTTTTTGCGACGTTGTCGGCTGCTTCACATAGAAGTAGTTTCCCGCCAGCCTCGTAGCCTGTTGGCGAGGCGTGGGGTCTGGCCACGCGACCTGCAGGGTGTCCGCCGCCCTATGGCACAGGTCGAACAGGGCAGGGACCGACAAGTCTGGTTCCAGTAGGATTTGCGCCAGGTTCTGGGAGGAATCCACACTTTCTCCTCTGTAACCGTATTCGGCGTCTTGGGCAGACACTTCAGGCGTCGAGTCCTCGACGGCAACTGAGGAGTCTGATACATTGTCCTCTCCGACTCGACCGCTGCATTCCAGGTCCACGTTCTCGAGCTCCGGTTCGGGAGCGAGCAGCTTTGTGCGACGTGCGACCTTCAGCGCCGCGGCCTTAGCCATGGATTTAGCCAACGCGTCCGTGCGGGGAATTCCAGCGCTTTTCTCGCGTGCAGAATCCTTAGGCAGACAGGACAGGCCTCGTGGGTATCCGTCGCCGAGAGGGAGTAGCCGCATCCACTGGGGCATGGGCGCGAGCAAGGGCTTGTCGTCCTGTTGGTTTTCTTCTTCTTTGTCCTCCGTTTTCCCTTCTCGGGAGCCATGTCCGGAGACGAGAAGCATTGAAGTTGGTCCTGGTTTCCTTTTGTTCGAAGCCGTCCTCTCCGTCGTCTTGGTTTCGCTGGTTAGCCTGCTAATAATTAGCAGGGGGTTGTGACGCAGTTAGCGCCGTTGAGCGAAGCAGCTGCGGAAAGAGAAGAAAACTTTGAGGTAAGTAGAAAAATGCTGGACTAGCTCTCACCAGCCCAGCAGTACGCAGGAAAATTTCTCTGTACGCTCAGTGTAGGGAGCAAGCTCACCTCAGTCGAGCGATGCGACAACAGAGAAGTCCCACGAAGTTCAGGTGTTAAGCGAGGTGAAGGGCAAAAAAGAGAAAGATGGACGGGCGTCAGCCGCTTAAATACCCAGAGGGCGGGGCCTCTGGCGCGACGCTGACGCCCTAGCCGTAAAGACGTGATTGTATTCCTTCAGGTAATCGCGCGGGGCGCAATTCACATAGCAAGTATGTTGCACTGAGTGACTGACTGATAAGGGAACATTAAATTTCTGGTACTGGTTCTGGCATACAATGCCTATTTCTATACAGTATGGGTTTTCTCTGTAACTGAAGTTCGATTACCGTATTTTCCGGTCTATAAGTCTCACCTCTGAATAAGTCGCTTTGTCCAATTATTGGCAGTAAATTGGAAAAATCCATAAACGTGTCGCACCTCTATTTAAGTCTCATCTATTATGCGTCACTGGTGACGCGTCGTCCATGTTACGCGTCACCGCCCCGCTGCATATGGCGGCCACAGGAGCGAGAGAGCACGGAAGGACTTTACACGATTAACACGATAAAAACAATTATTTGTTTGCTGAAAATTATAGCAAAGATGTGTCTTAGCTGAACTTTTCCTTAATAAATGAACGCAATTGTAAAATCAGCTGGATTTTAAAAAGTATGCTGGTGAAGATTCTCAGTCGTCCAGGACATGATAAATCAAAAAGGCGTTCAATTCAAGTGAGGTGTTTTTTGTCAATTTACATACAGTTGTTGTGTCTTCTGTCAGAGACTTCAAGGGAACTCCCTACTGTTAAGGTGTGATCTGTCAATTTACATGTATGTGTTACCTCAGCTTGCAATTTACATATGATGGTGCGTGACTCCTGTTATAAATCCACACGCACACACAGTCTGGTTCATTGAATTGATAAAGCTTCTCGGATGAGAAGCGAAATATCTTCTGTTACAAATAAAGTCCAGTTGATCTTGAATTGAACGCCTTTTTGATTTTAAAAAGTAGTTTCGCTACGAGCACCCGCACAGGTGGGACCGCAGCATTTTCTTTAAAATTTAGCAAAATAAACGCTTAAAAAATATTTCTTAGCTGACATTATAGCACAAGTGTTCCGAGCTTAACCGTTCCTTAATAAATTCACAAAATGGTCAAATCAGCTGGATTTAAAAAAAGTATTGCCATGTGCACGCGCGCGGGTGGGACGGCTTTATTTCTTTAAAATTTAGCTAAATAAACGCTTAAAAAATATATTTCTTTCTGGGTGTGGTCGTGAGATGGAGTAGTCGCACTTGCCAGTGCTCCGGTTAAAACTTATTTTTTAGCACCACCAAGCCCTCTACATGTACTTTTTTTTGCCTATTATCACGTACACAACTTCCATCAAACATCTCTTTTAAAGATTTTAAATTAAAAATGTCTCAAAAGTCGACAAGATCGAAGAAGGACGCTGAGAAGGATGACGCTGGCCTAACCCTTGAGGCAATTACCTCGCTTCTCGAGGAGCACCGCGCGGCGCTGTCAGCTGAGTTCAAACAAACTTTCAGTCAGCTGGATATCAAACTGGACCAGACCCGGCTCGCGGTGGAGGAACACGGCCAGCGTGTGTCATCACTGGAACTTGTCACTAACGACCTGAGCCAGCGCATGTCGGAGGTGGAAAACACCTGCTCAACTCTGCAGGAGGAAAACGCCAGACTAAAATCTAAATTAGCAGATTTAGAAAGTCGAAACAGACGGCAGAATATTCGTATTCTGGGCTTACCGGAGTCTATTGAGAGCGGACGTCCCACAGACTTCTTCTCCAACCTGCTGTGTGACATCTACGGGCGTGACACGCTTCCTTCTCCACCCGAACTGGACCGGGCCCATCGAACCCTCGCCCCGAAACCCGTCTCGGACCAGCGGCCGCGCCCGGTTATCCTGCGAGTGCACCGAGTCCAGGTGAAGGAGCTCCTGATCCGGGAGGCTCGACGCAGAGGTAAACTTGAATACCGGGGGAAACCGGTGCGGATCGTGGAGGATTACACCCCTGAAGTCCTTAACCAGCGCGTGGAATATAAGGAAGTGATGGCTGCGCTGTATTCTCTGGGTTTAAAACCTGCTCTGCTTTTTCCTGCTCGACTCCGCGTGACTTTACCTGATGGACACAGAAAGTGGCTGGGCTCTGTGGAGGAGGCGCAGAAGTTCATGGACACCTTACCTCAGGCTTCACAGCGCAAGTAATATTTAACTTTTCTTTTGACTGATGAGCAACGCGCTGTTCCCGCACTGGCTTTGTTTCTGTTTACACTAAACTTTTCTTTACATGAGGTGACGAACAGATGAGCAGGACTCTGCCCATACTCTGATTATCTGAGACTTTTTAGTTTTTACTTCGGCTTTTTTTGGTTTTGTATTTAGGCACATAAATAATTGAAGTATTCGTGTATAAAAATGGGTGAAATATATAATGTTTTCAATATATTATTTTGAACTATTAACATTTTTCTTCTTCTTGTTTACCTGTTGACTATCTTGAGCTGAATCTTGGGTTAGTCCTGGATTGATTGAGGATTTAATTTGAGATTAGGATTAATTTAACTTTATGTTTGTATGTGTGTGCGTGATTACCGGTACACATTTATGTGTATACATTTTTGGCCTTGCATACTTTAAACTAGTTTGTGAGGTGCTTATACATTTTTTTTCCCCTTTTATGATACTGGAGCCCTAGTTTAAAAGTTAGACAGGACAGGAGTTACCTCAGGCTTCACAGCGCAAGTAATATTTAACTTTTCTTTTGACTGATGAGCAACGCGCTGTTCCCGCACTGGCTTTGTTTATGTTTACACTAAACTTTTGTTTACATGAGGTGACGAACAGATGAGCAGGACTCTGCTCATACTCTGCCTATTTGAGACTGTTTAGTTTTTAGTGGGGCTTTTTGGTTTTGTATTTAGGCACATAAATAATTGAAGTAGGCCTATTCATGTATAAAAATGGGTGAAATATATAATGTTTTCAATATATTATTTTGAACTATTAACATTTTTCCTCTTCTTGTTTACCTGTTGACTATCTTGAATTGAATCTTGAATTGGTCTTGGACTGATTGAAGATTTAATTTAGGATTAGGATTAATTTAACTTTGTTTATATGTGTGTGCGTGATCACACATCTATGTGTACATTTTTGGCCTTGCATGAGGTGCTTATACATTTTTTTTCCCTCTTATGATACTGGAGCACTAGTTTAAAAGTTAGACAGGAGACTTATTTTTATTTTTTTATGGAGCTTGCTGCTTCTGTTTTTTGCAGCTGTCCAGGGTGGGAAAGGGAGGGGGGTGGGGGGTCCATCACTGCCATTAATTTATATTTTCTTTCACTTTGCCAAGAACTGCACAGCCATCAACACATTAGACTGTATTACCTACCTTTCTTATACAAATTATTAGTAATATGAGTGGTCAGTTGGTGTTGTCAAGCTGGAACGTCAAAGGTTTGAACCACCCCGTCAAGAGAAGGAAGGTGCTTTCTCATTTAAAACAGTTAAATACAGGCATTGCTTTCCTGCAGGAGACTCACATTAGAAGTGACGATAGCAAACGATTACTGCAAACATGGCACGGGCAGAGTTTCCATTCCTCCTTTCGAGCAAAGGCTCGGGGCGTCTCGATCCTCATCAGTCAAGACATTTCATTTGAACCTTTTCAAGTTAACTCAGATAAATATGGTCGTTTTGTGATTGTTTCCGGTAAATTGTACAACACACCAGTAGTGCTAGTTAACGTTTATGCCCCAAATACGGATGATGTTGGTTTCTTTGAGAAATTATTTTCACTGCTCCCGGACCTAAACACATACTCATTGATACTCAGTGGTGACTTGAATTGCTGGTTGGATCCAGTTTTGGACAGATCCTCTACAAACCCTGCCACAGCCAGCAGGTCGTCCCACACTATTCGTGCCTTTCTATCTAAGTATGGCCTGTGCGATGTATGGCGTTTTTTACACCCAGCTGAGAGAGAATATTCTTTTTTTTCTCATGTTCATCACTCATACTCGAGGATCGATTACTTTTTCATGGACAACAAACTTCTTCCCTCTGTCCGTGGCTGTGACTACCACAGTATTGTCATCTCAGACCATGCGCCTGTCACTCTGTCTCTGTCCCTCCCTGACATTCCTATAAGGAGTAGACAGTGGAGATTCAATTCAACGTTGCTGTCAAACAGTAGCTATGTTTACATGGGCAAAATTCTGTGACCGGATTGAAATGTGCTCTGATTGCATAATTAGATAGCACCGTTTACATGGGCACAATCCGTTCATGATGAGTGTTTACATGCAGCAGGCTTTTATTCTGATCAGAAGTTCTGACATGCGCAGAGTGGTACACTCCCCTTAAAAAAAAACGAAGAGGAAGTTACTTTCGTAAAAACCACAGAAGAAGAAGTTACTTCCGGGACGAAAGTAAACATACGCGTCCAAAATGGACCCGCGCCAGACTGTAATGACGGAGACTGAGTTTTTACTGCACTCCCTGATTGAACTACAGGTGAAGCAGCGCGTGCTTTTAGTTTTTTTATTCACAGGATGAGAGCGCTGGACGTCCTCTGTCCTCCAAGCTGTCGTGGACAACAATTGTTGGTAAGATAATAAAAACGCTGTATGCTAATAAACTTTTTGTCCTTTCCTTTTCTACCTGTCTGCGTGATACTGTCTGTATTTGTTATTAATTACTATTCTTCCTCTGTTTTCCTGTTTCTGGAGCATCAGTGTCACGATGCCAGGCAGTGCTCTGCCATGATGCCAATGTCCTGCGCCACTCAGACCTCTATCAAAGGGCTCATCTGTTGACAAAAGTAAGGCTAATATTTACTATATTGTATTTAGTATTACTACAACGATTACAGCTAAGTACAGTATCTCAAAGTAGAGATGCTTAGCTGTAAAGTTTTATTTAAAATAAAATGTTTGAACCATGTCTTTAAACAAATAGTTAAATGTTGCCAAAATGTAAGGCTAACATTTACTATATTGTATTTAATTTTACAACTATTACAGCTAAGTATATCAGAAGACATACTTAGATGTAAAGTTTTCTTTCAAATAAAATTTGTTTGAACCATAACTTTAAACAAATAAAAAGTTGAACACTAAATATTGGCATGTCCTTTTTTGCAGTCTGTGAGGAACATTGAAGCAAAGGACGTCCGTCTCTTCATTGTTGGTGATCGTGCCCGCTGTTGGACTGGCTCGTCAAAGGATACGCAAACTCTCCTCGTCTGACTCCTCAAGTCATTTAATGTTTACCTTGGCGCTGTCAGGTGGAGGTAGAGATGACCGGGTTTCTGAAGTCACAGTGGAGAGTTCTTCTAAAAAGATACTGTACTTATGTATTTGTGTTCACATGCAGTTAACATTTGTATAAAATTATTATCACAATAAACAACTGCAAGTAATACTAGTGAACATCTGAGCTCTTTAATGGACCAAACAGTTTAACACATTCTTGTAAACAGTTGAAATTGCTTGTTTGAAACATGTTTCATTCTTAGTGCAATTTGAGGTGTATCAGAAAAACATAAAAATTAAACGTTCAAAACGTTTGTACAAAACAGACGATGTGCACAGATCACATCTTGTAATGATAACAAAAAATTTCTTTGGTCATTTAAAAACTACAGTAACCTGTAATTCAGTAACTTCTTTAACAACTCATCACATACTTTCACAATTTCGATGTATGCATGTGATTTCGGACAACAAAATTGGTGACAAAATAATCGATTTTACTTCCAAAATGTATGTTTCTGTATCCTGATAGAACAGCAAATGTGTTTTTATCCTGTGAGTCATGCAGAAACTCAGAGTCCTTATTAAACCATCTGACTGTATTAAGTTAGGACATCTTAATTGTACCATAAACTATCAATCCTAATGTCTGTGTAAAAAATACATTTACAGATCTGTCAGGGGACAAAGAAACATGGTTGTGGAGAATTGAAACATTTTCAAATCAGTTTTGAGTTGTTCTAAAGCACATGTGTGAACTTCTTGGGATTCCTAAGACGTGGGACTCTTGCATCTTCTGCCACCTGCCACCATCACCTGCCACCATCACCTGCCACTGTCTGTTGTGTGCTGCTGCCAGCTGCCTCTTCAAAGCTGGACTCATCATCTGAAAAACAAACAAAATAAAGTTTAACTGGACCCCTGATATGTTGAAATGTGTTAGGTTAATTATCTGGTTAGTTGGAGTTTTAATGTACAATACAGTATACTGTAGTTCTATGCTAGCCCTACAGCTACTCTTATTTCTTATTATAATTACATTTTTACATATTTGTTGTTTCTAATTACTCAAGTAATACAGTACAGAGGGTTAATGTGTTTTGAAGAGTCTAACTTACCAGAAAGGATGCTTTGCTCCTGGTTAGCTTCCTCTCCTCAGATTCCTCTCCTCATAAGATCCACACCGCTGCCTGCTGTGTTGGAAGTGGCAGATCTCTCATCAGTTCATCAACACGTAAAATAAAAAAGTGGTGGGGTCGTAGCCACTTGTCCCGTTTTTGTTTTTAGCTTTGTAGCACTTAGCTTTAAGCTCTTCCAGCGATCTCCAGCTTCTTCCAGCTTTTCATGTACTTGTTTGAATAACTACACGTTCGGTCAAGGCGTTCGATAGTTTTGAGCTATTTTAACGTTTCCATTAGAAATGTTGCATCGCTCACCGACCAGTTTTACTTCCCCACCATGCTAGCGTTAGCATCTACCCACTAGCCAGCCCAGGCGGAGAAGTAAACACGAGGGGGGAGAGGGAGGGAGGGATGGGGGTGCGCGCAGCGCACATGCGCAGTCAGGACAGTTTCCCACAGTCCGGTAAAAGGAACAGATCATGTGTTTACATGCGCACACATCGGGCTACGGATCGGCGTAAACCACCCGTTTCGAACGGATCGCAAATTAGGTCGGATCACGCCGAATACACAAAAAATAACCCGACCGGGGTGTTTACATGACGGACTTTTGATCCGTTCGGCCGTTTGATCCGATTACTTATGTCCATGTAAACATAGCTATGTTTACATGGGCAAAATTCTGTGACCGGATTGAAATGTGTTCTGATTGCATAATGAGATAGCACCGTTTACATGCGCCCAATCCGTTCATGACGAGTGTTTACATGCAGCAGGCTTTTATTCTGATCAGAAGTTCTGACATGCGCAGAGTGGTACACTCCCCTTTAAAAAAAAACGAAGAGGAAGTTACTTTCGTAAAAACCACAGAAGAAGAAGTTACTTCCGGGACGAAAGTAAACATACGCGTCCAAAATGGACCCGCACCAGACTGTAATGACGGAGACTGAGTTTTTACTGCACTCCCTGATTGAACTACAGGTGAAGCAGCGCGTGCTTTTAGTTTTTTTATTCACAGGATGAGAGCGCTGGACGTCCTCTGTCCTCCAAGCTGTCGTGGACAACAACTGTTGGTAAGATAATAAAAACGCTGTATGCTAATAAACTTTTTGTCCTTTCCTTTTCTACCTGTCTGCGTGATACTGTCTGTATTTGTTATTAATTACTATTCTTCCTCTGTTTTCCTGTTTCTGGAGCATCAGTGTCACGATGCCAGGCATGATGCCAATGTCCTGCGCCACTCAGACCTCTGTCAAAGGGCTCATCTGTTGACAAAAGTAAGGCTAATACTGTATTTACTATATTGTATTTAGTATTACTACAACGATTACAGCTAAGTACAGTATCTCAAAGTAGAGATGCTTAGCTGTAAAGTTTTATTTAAAATAAAATGTTTGAACCATGTCTTTAAACAAATAGTTAAATGTTGCCAAAATGTAAGGCTAACATTTACTATATTGTATTTAATTTTACAACTATTACAGCTAAGTAATCAGTAGACATACTTAGCTGTAAAGTTTTCTTTCAAATAAAATTTGTTTGAACCATAACTTTAAACAAATAAAAAGTTGAACACTAAATATTGGCATGTCCTTTTTTGCAGTCTGTGAGGAACATTGAAGCAAAGGACGTCCGTCTCTTCATTGTTGGTGATCGTGCCCGCTGTTGGACTGGCTCGTCAAAGGATACGCAAACTCTCCTCGTCTGACTCCTCAACAAGTCATTTAATGTTTACCTTGGCGCTGTCAGGTGGAGGTAGAGATGACCGGGTTTCTGAAGTCACAGTGGAGAGTTCTTCTAAAAAGATACTGTACTTATGTATTTGTGTTCACATGCAGTTAACATTTGTATAAAATTATTATCACAATAAACAACTGCAAGTAATACTAGTGAACATCTGAGCTCTTTAATGGACCAAACATTTTAACACATTCTTGTAAACAGTTGAAATTGCTTGTTTGAAACATGTTTCATTCTTAGTGCAATTTGAGGTGTATCAGAAAAACATAAAAATTAAACGTTCAAAACGTTTGTACAAAACAGACGATGTGCACAGATCACATCTTGTAATGATAACAAAAAATTTCTTTGGTCATTTAAAAACTACAGTAACCTGTAATTCAGTAACTTCTTTAACAACTCATCACATACTTTCACAATTTCAATGTATGCATGTGATTTAGGACAACAAAATTGGTGACAAAATAATCGATTTTACTTCCAAAATGTATGTTTCTGTATCTGATAGAACAGCAAATGTGTTTTTATCCTGTGAGTCATGCAGAAACTCAGAGTCCTTATTAAACCACCTGACTGTATTAAGTTAGGACATGTACCTTAATTGTACCATAAACTATCAATCCTAATGTCTGTGTAAAAAATACATTTACAGATCTGTCAGTGCACAAAGAAACATGGTTGTGGAGAATTGAAACATTTTCAAATCAGTTTTGAGTTGTTCTAAAGCACATGTGTGAACTTCTTGGGATTCCTAAGACGTGGGACTCTTGCATCTTCTGCCACCTGCCACCATCACCTGCCACCATCACCTGCCACCATCACCTGCCACGTGCCACCATCACCTGCCACGTGCCACCATCACCTGCCACTGTCTGTTGTGTGCTGCTGCCAGTTGTCTCTTCAAAGCTGGACTCATCATCTGAAAAACAAACAAAATAAAGTTTAACTGGACCTCTGATATGTTGAAATGTGTTAGGTTAATTATCTGGTTAGTTGGAGTTTTAATGTACAATACAGTATACTGTAGTTCTATGCTAGCCCTACAGCTACTCTTATTTCTTATTATAATTACATTTTTACATATTTGTTGTTTCTAATTACTCCAGGTAATACAGTACAGAGGGTTAATGTGTTTTGAAGAGTCTAACTTACCAGAAAGGATGCTTTGCTCCTGGTTAGCTTCCTCTCCTCAGATTCCTCCTCATCATAGATCCACACCGCTGCCTGCTGTGTTGGAAGTGGCAGATCTCTCATCAGTTCATCAACACGTAAAATAAAAAAGTGGTGGGGTCGTAGCCACTTGTCCCGTTTTTGTTTTTAGCTTTGTAGCACTTAGCTTTAAGCTCTTCCAGCGATCTCCAGCTTCTTCCAGCTTTTCATGTACTTGTTTGAATAACTACACGTTCGGTCAAGGCGTTCGATAGTTTTGAGCTATTTTAACGTTTCCATTAGAAATGTTGCATCGCTCACCGACCAGTTTTACTTCCCCACCATGCTAGCGTTAGCATCTACCCACTAGCCAGCCCAGGCGGAGAAGTAAACACGAGGGGGGAGAGGGAGGGAGGGATGGGGGTGCGCGCAGCGCACATGCGCAGTCAGGACAGTTTCCCACAGTCCGGTAAAAGGAACAGATCATGTGTTTACATGCGCACACATCGGGCTACGGATCGGCGTAAACCACCCGTTTCGAACGGATCGCAAATTAGGTCGGATCACGCCGAATACACAAAAAATAACCCGACCGGGGTGTTTACATGACGGACTTTTGATCCGTTCGGCCGTTTGATCCGATTACTTATGTCCATGTAAACATAGCTAGTGTATGAATGTGATAAAGCTCTGATTAGTCTCTTTAGAATGATTTGTTCAATTATCTTCGTAGAGATCTAGTAGAGTGCTGTATGAATGGGTAAATGAGGCCACATATTGTGATGTAAAGAGCTTTAAGAGTCTTGATAAGATATAAAGGCTCTATATAAGGCCCTGTTTACACGGATACGGTGGGGGAAATGGAGGTTTTGGGTATGTTAATTCGAGGAAAAGATCTTCGTTGACACGGGTGAATTCTGTGGGTATGACTCCCCCCCGCCCTCACGAATCCACTGTAGTTACCATGCCGGGTCATTAGGTGGCGCTGTGAATTTTTGCACCTTCACCTAATGCGCATGCGTGTTTCCCCGGTCTGCTGGCAGACTGCTGCTTTCTTTTGTGCTAAACGTTGAGCTAACAACTTAACAAGTTAAAGCTGAATTTTGGATAAGAGTCGACAGATTTGATGTCAAACGGGACCTCTTCATCTAAAAAGCTCCACACCAGATGCTGAGTGGACCAGAACTCAGTCAACGATGTTGAACTTTACTCCGTGATAAACAGCTGATTTACAGCAAGTAAATCAGCATTCTTAATAATGTTAGCTTGTGTTTACTTCGATCACACAACAACCGACTGAGTTTTTTTTTTTCTTTTTTTTCTTCTGCGAGTTCGAGAAGCTGTCCTTCCTCCAAACGGACCGGTTCGGATGGGACCAGGATGAAAACACAGCAGAGTCAATTTCATTAAAGTTGTTACAGTTCGGTTAACTTGTTTTTAATAGTGTTCAGTTAAATTATCAGTGTTTGTGCCATAGTTTGTGTGTTGAATAAATAAATAACAAATAAACCTGGTGTCTTCATTTTCAACTTTAATAACACGCATCATGCATTGTTTAAATGACGTAATGAGTCCAGACAGCTTCATTTAGCTCAGATAACTTTATATATCTCCCACGCTAACAAAAATACTGTTTATTATTGTTAAACTGTTATTATTTAGCAGATAGTATGTTATAGTGCAGCGTGACATGTGAAATATCCGCCTGCCTCGTTCAATAAACAGTGATATTAGAACTGGAGCAGACTGTGTCTCTTCCAACACAGATGCAGGTAATTCAGATGTAGATTAATTAAATATGAAACTCAAAATATATTCCATCAGTTGTAGTTCAAAAAGTGGTTCGTGTCCAGTCCACCGCCATTGTTGATAAAAATGCCGGCTGTCCGCGCGTGCGTGCGCGCACGCTTGTGGCTCAAACAAAAGCTCAGCGGGAGATGTTTATGTTATCAACGGGGGTCAGCAAAAAAGCTCCACTCTGAAAGGTGGGTTCAGAAACTTTCGGATTCAAAGAGGGGGCCAGTGGTGTCGTGTAAACGATCAGCAGAACCGCAGAGAGAAAGGAGCGGTTTCGCTCAAAATATGCGCTGTGTAAACGGCCGCTAAGTACAGTTCATTTGCAGTGAAACACAACATTTTAATATCACGCTTACAACATCAAGTGGGTATATGTGGACTTGCACTGAGCTGGTTTAGGTCCTATCTGGCAGACAGAACTATGTGTGTCAGCATAGCTGGTTCTGAATCCTGCACTGCTCCTCTGTCTTTTGGGGTTCCACAAGGCATTATCTTAGGTCCCATGCTTTTCTCCCTTTATCTAGTTCCTTTGGGCTCAATCCTCAGAAAGTATAAGATGTTTTTTCACTGCTCTGATGAAGATAGTCATATTATATGCCACTTAAAAAAAAAACGCATACTCAATCAGGCCACTTCTGTTGTGTCTTAAAGACATCAAAGCCTGGATGTCCTTCAACTTTTGAATTTTAATGAAAAGAAAACAAAAGTGATGGTGTTTGGTCCTAGTGGCTCCTGTGAACCTTGCCCCGTTGTTCTGGGTCCTCTGGCACCACATGTTAAGAAAAACAGTTTCTAACTTGGATTTTAAAATGGACGGTGATTTTAACTTAGATTCCCAGATTGGAACGGTGGTCAAGATCAGTTTTTATCACTTTAGGCAGCTGCTAATGTAAAGTCGATCCTCATACAACAGCAGCTTGAACAGATTTCACATGCACAGCACTTTATTGCAGCTGTGGTTGTTTTAAAGGGCTTTATAAATAAAATTATTATTATTATTATTATTATTATTGTCAACAATTTATTTGTTTTGGGGAAGATACATAATGCATTCTCTACCAGTCTCTTCCACATAAATGGCTCAAACTAATTGTCTGAAGGCATAAGTAAATAGACAAGTGATCTCACAGCTTCCTGAAAAATGTTATTAAAAACCAACAGGCATAAAATCCCCTTCATCATCATGAAGGAGATGCAGAGACAAAGATAAACAGATAGAAAATGGAAGGGGAGGGGAACTGATCAGGTTGAGGTCACTTCCACCTTGAAGGAGAACAACACATTTATAGATATAATTTATGTATCTGCCCTCGTGGACATGGTGCTCTGGTTAATAACTTTGATGATGCTGTCAGCTGCATCTCATGTCTTCACTTCCACATGTTTAAACTGTGGTTCAGAGGAAGGCAGGTAGATCAAGCAAACATGAAGAAATGAAATTGCAGTGTCCTTCAAAACACTGGGAGTCAGTTATGTAAGAATAAATTCAGTCATTTTTATCAACCTAAAGCTGTATCACAGTACAATCATTGTGATGGTGTTTATTTTTATTTTATTTTGTTGTTGTTGTTGTTGTTGTTGTTGTTTTGTTTTGTTTTGTTTTTGTGTGTGTTTTTTTGTAAGGGTAATAAAGCTATACAAATACAAAAAATGTCAAAACTAAAACAGGCATGAAATAATATGTGGAATTGTTGGGGTGTTTTTTATTTTGTTTTTCAAGTAATTCAGTAAAAATATATGTTTTGCAGAAAAATGACTTGAGAAAACACGTTTCACTGGTTTACAGTGTCTTACAAACATTTTCATCCATTTGGATGATGTTTCAGTTTTGTTGCTTTACAGCCAATGAAATTAATTTGTATTTTTATATTTATTAAAACAACAATTACACAGTAATAAGTATTAGACTTCTTAAGTAGTGACAATGTTACCCAAGCAAGAAACATCATGAAGCTCAAGGAACTCTCCACACAGATCAGCGACAAGCTTGTTAAAAGTACAGATTAGTGTTGGGTTAATGAAAAACTGAATCCTCAACATCCCACGGAGCTTCATTCAAAAGCTGGACTATCTGTTCTGTGAAGGTTTGGTCAGATGAAACCAAACTCAAAGATTTAGTCCATCAGGGACAACTCTAAATCTGTTCAAACGTCTCATCATGCTGAGAACGCCATCCCCACAGACTGTGAAGCATGGTGACAACAGCATTATGCTGTGGGGATGTATTTCATCAGCAAGAAAGAGGAAGAAGAAATTGTGAATGTAATAATTTTAGCTACTGCTGCACACAGTTATGAAAAGTTTTAGGCATTAATGTAAAAATAAAATAAAAATCTTTAAATAGAAAATAGATTCTGAACCAAAAAAAAAAAGACATCAGACTTTCCTGTTCTTAATTTTAGTTTTAACAGTTCCTGCATAAATAAGAAAGGGATTATTGTGTGCCATAAAAAACAACTTGTTTTCAGTGTCTTATTGGTGGAAACGATGAAGCTAATGAGAGTTCTGGGAGAGCTGTAAGTTCCAGGGGATGCAGATCCTGAGATTTGAGTTCCTGTTCGTTAAAACTCACAGTTAAAAAAAGAAGCTTTGAGAAGAAAGTGCTAACAAGAAACTAAATGTAAACCTGTGAAGAATGCTGTGAACTGTTCTTTAAACAAATACATATTAAATTGTACAGTGAAACGTGTTTTCTCAGATATTATAAGAATTATTTTCTTCTCTCTGCTACCTTTCATTTCATTGTATTGGTTTTCTTTTCTTTTTGTTGTTGTTGTAAATATAATTGTTGTAAATATAATACAGTAGTTGTAAATATATAATTAATTTGTTTTTAGGTTATGAAATGAATAAAGAATTATTAATATTAATAATATTAATATTAAAGTGTGTTTAGGGAGCTTCTTGCCATTCTCCATCAAGCTGGTGGTTTATAAATCAGCCAATCAGGGCTCTGTTTTCAAAGGTCAAGCAGGATGAAGTTATTGAACATCAGGGATAAAATGGCAAGCTCAAGCTACAAAACTCAAGAACCCTTCTGGGACCAGTGTCTTAATATAGTAAAACAGAAGAAGGGTACTATCAGATTGTGATTGATCTTGGTTGGTTTCCTCTGAATGTGGAGACATTTAGCATATCAAATGTTGATGAAATTAGAACATTATGAAATAGTTTTGGAGCTAAAAGTGTTAGCCAGTTAAAAACTCTATTTAATTTGTGGTTTTTAATCAATTAGCATGAGAACAACTAACAAGTACACATTGAACAGAATACAAAAATTGGTAGAAATTGGTTTAAAAGGTTTATTTGAACTTTTAATAATTATATATATAGTTTTTGTCTCTCTCTCTCTCTGTATATATATATATATATATATATATATATAAATATATATATATATATATATATATATATATATATTAGGGGTGTAACGGTACGCTAAAATCACATTTCGGTTCGGTTCAACTACAAGGAGAGCTCGGTTCGGTTTATTTTCGGTTTATTTTCGGTACAAATTTTTTATTTTTTTTACAAAATAAAGACTTACAAAATGTTTATTTTGAAAATATGCCAAAAATATGTTTGTATTGTATTGTAGTAATAAATAAAAGTGACCCATTTGGATGATATTTTAAATAAACAGCACTCTACAATAAATAAACTATATGAACAATAATAAAAATCTTAATAAATGCAATAACAGTCAGAACCAGAACAATAAGCAGCAACAGACTGTTTACAATCTAACTAATCAAGTTTTTGTTCAGTAGCAGCAGTGTGGCTGTATTTGTCCTCATTACTGTACTCACAACATCTTCTTGGTGGGACAGGTGTTGGAACAGTTCAGAGTTCAGTTCAGTCATCACACTCTTCTTAGCTGCAGGTGGATTTACCTCTGTCACAGACTGGAAACTTCACCCAGAAAGGCCCCCGGACGGGGTTTGAACCACAGTAACCTGCTCGCTGAGAGACAGGCAGCTCTGCCAACTGCACCATCGTGCTGTCCAGGAAAATGATCCAATATCACATATTTGTAAGTGTCAAAAGTATGTGCACCTCTAGGATTAGCAGTTCGTTTGAAGGTGAAATTAGAGACAGGTGTTTTCAATCAATAAGATGTCTAATCAACCTCTGCAAACACAAAATGACTTTAACCAAAGTAAAATCTGGTGTGGTAGTAGCTGAGACTCATCTGCAAATCATACTCCAGATGTTGACTGTTAGCAACATATGTTATGAATAACTCCTGTAGCTGGAATTAAATGAAACTTTCAAAATCTAATCACTGAACATATATCAAACACAAATAAAAGTCTCAGTCACTTTTATAGATACTGATCAAGAATTTGATGTGGAAATAGCTTAGAATATGTCTTGTAATATAAACCACAAAAAAATGCAGCACCTCCATTTGTTAGACATCGTAGGAGGCCTGTTCAGGAACTTGTTTTTCTTTTTCTTCTTCTTCTTCTTCTTCTTCTTCTTCTTTTTTTGGTCTGTTTGCTTCCTTTCATAAAACATGATAAAAGAGCTGCACATGTGTAACAGGCTATTTAGTTTCCATGGTGTCAGCAACTAAAGCTCATGTTTTCAGTTACAATCCATGGAGAATGCAGCATTGCTTCATGTCCTGCAGCTTAATAGTCCGATTACTGAAGTGCAAAAGAAAGGGACAACTTAGACAAATCAACTTCAATGGTTTTTTTTCTATAATGCTGATTCTTTATAAATAAATAAATTAAATTAAATTAAAAAACTAACAAGGTTAAGTCAGGTCCTCTGGATGGATTCTTCTTTGTTGAAACATTTTGTCTTTTATCCAAAAGTCTTCTTCAGTCTGAGGAACTGCAACAAACTCAGTCTTATAAATAACACCTTCTCATTGTGGATCAACCAGATTGTGTTTGACAGCCAGAACTAGCTGTTCCCATGATAAAGGAGGACTATCAACCTAATAATCGATAGTTAGTGCACTGATTTCTATTCACAAGGGGCTGAGTGATACTAGCAATAACAGCATTGTAAGAGTGGGACAGTTGAACCCGGAGGCCTCCACCTCTGTTTAATGATGGACGGTTTCTTTTCACAAAGATGGCCTCCTTTACTCCTCTCTCAAACCATTGTTCCTCTCTATCAAGGATGTGAACATCTTCATCCCTGAAAGAGTGACCTCTGACCTGGAGATGAGTGTAGACCACAGAGTCCTGACCTGATGATGTTGATCTTCTGTGCTGGGCCATCCTTTTGGCCAGTGGCTGTTTAGTTTCCCCGATATAAGACTGATCACAGCCCTCCTGACACTGAACAGCATATGTTTGTGCCAGGGGACTGGATCTTTGGGAAATAAATAAAAAATCTTCGCGCAACACCTGCAAACTAAAACAAAAGAGCAAACTTTAGTCTGGCCTGTGAAAAGATGAGGGTTCAAGGAGAAGAGTGACAAGACTGATAAAATCTGAATAATTCAGGAGATGAAAGTGTTTTCAAACAAAACACTTGATGCACATCTCCTGCACACATCCACGCCTCACAGCCTCCCTAAATCCACAGCTTCCTGGCACAACTTTAAAGTCTTACTCAGCACCACATGGAACTTAACTCAGCAACACCATCATAGCATACCAAGGCCTCCTCTCCTTCTCCTTCCTGTCTGTCTGTTTTCAGCCATAAGCTGAGGGGGAGCTGTTTGAAGGCTGCAGGTCTGTCCGGGGGCCCCAAAAGTCAATGCAGACCAATCTGTGGGGATTCCACAGATATTTGCTAAAGTTTTAGAACATATGTCACATTGTTTTTCAGTCAGCTTTTAACATTTATACATCTATTCATATTTTACAAAAGCAATAAAATAAATTTAAGAGTACAACATCTGGAACATTTTATGCCCGTGGACAAACTATTATTCATATTACAGCAATCTATAGCAATGGCCCAGACAAGCAAAGACCTTGTATAACATTTGACCTTGATTTGATACCTTGACTATGAAGCTGTGGTGTTGAGACGTGTATGTAATATATACCATGTGCATTTAAGCTAATATTACTATAATAACTGTGAAATACTTATTCATCCTACTTGGACCGTTATATTCTACCATGTTGTTATCTACTGTAGTTCTTTTGGACCTTGTATATGTTATATTTCTTTTTCACTTTTGGTACTATATATTGTGCCCTTATTGCATGCCTTTGTATTTTTTGATTTGGTTTTTAAGCGAGTCAAATAGGTTTGAACGGAGACAGCTGTGGCTGAGTGGTTAGAGCAGTCGTCCTCCAA
The DNA here is from genome assembly GCA_038048925.1 of Garcialebias charrua. Classification (NCBI taxonomy): domain Eukaryota; kingdom Metazoa; phylum Chordata; class Actinopteri; order Cyprinodontiformes; family Rivulidae; genus Garcialebias; species Garcialebias charrua. Next base: position 67,810 of record JBBPBX010002127.1, on the reverse strand, counting down.
TGTGAGAGTTTAGGGTTTGATTCAAGGATTCAAGGGAAAAATTTCATTTTATAGATGGCCTCCCTTCTCACCTTATAGCCATCCTCTTCACACCATTATGACTTTTTTATATATATTTTAATAGGATAGATAGAAAGAAAGGAAAGATGAAAAGTAAGACCACAAAACATAACAAATACACACAGAAAGCACAAGGCAAACACACCCGACCGTCGTCTGTAAATCTGCAAAGAACATGACAGAACACAACAAAATACATATATAAAATGTATAAAAGACTTACAATATTCATGGCTTTGCAGTAGATTTCTATAAATATATATACCTATACCTATATATATACATACATATATATACAAGCATATGCAGTCACATGCACATCTACATATCTACATACGATACCTGCATGTGCATCCCTGCATCTATTTGTGTGTGGTTGTGAGCATGCATAAGTGTATGAGGCTTCTCTAATAGAACATTCAATAGTGACTGTGAAGCATCAGAGACCCGACCCCCAAGACCCGAGGCAGACAAATGGGGGACCAGAGCCCAAGACCCCAAGAGGGACCCCGAGCACAGAGTCCCCAGGGCCACCCAGACAGGATGAACCACACGCCCTCTCCCCAGATCCGACCATAGGGGAGAACCGGAAGAGCCCCACCAGCAACTACACTTAATGACCCCCCCGGAGCCTATATCAACATACTCACAGGCAGTGGTGGGCCTCCGACCGCTAGGGAGCGCTGTTGCGCTAATCCGCTTTTAGCGTAGCTAAATAATCTGTTAGCTTTACAGCGGATTGACTAAGTTTTATAATTCATAAGCGGATTTATGCTATTTTTATTTAAAATGCAGTACCGCTAATAACTAAATATCTATCAGTAAAAACGAAATAACGTATTTACGAGCAGCGCCGGATGTGGTCCGTCACAAAAAAGCGTCCCCCTCAGTCTCTTGGTGTGTGCTCTCTCTATTGCTGGGTTGCAATCACGTGACCCGGAAGTGGCGCGAAATTCAGATGCGGGGCAGGAAGTGATTTTCCCCAGTTCAAAACACAGCAGAATGGATTACAGCAAGTATGCCAAAGCCCTAAATAAACTGGCGAGGACGAGTTTTGGGTTAACCATTTAGGATCAAAAGAAGCTTTAAATGGTTGTCGACTTGTTTCTGCCCGGGTGAGTAGTGAGATGTATTATTTATTTAGTAATTAGCCTATGCTAACTACGCTATCGCTAATGCTAACAACAAGTTTAGTTAGCCCCCTGTTATTTCTATGTGCGTGGATCTACTTAAAAATAATATATTTAGCTTCTGTAAAGCCAAATTCGTGCTGGAGTTGTATGTGTTAACGTTGAGTCATATGCATTTCTACACTGTAGGTCAGAGATCTACAGTAACTCCATTAAAAAGGTAAGTTAATGTACTGAAAATATTATGATTTTTTTTGTTTTGATAATACAGTATCATCAAGGTGATCGTATCTTCTTTGTAACTTCAGATACTAGCTGGTTAAACTCAAGGTGGCCATACATGGGAGCCTCACCAGATGGAGTCGTTTCATGTGACTGTCATGGAGCCAGGGTGTGTGAAATCAAGGTAAAATTTATTTCTCAAAAGGTTTGGACTACTGCACTGCAGACTTAGCTTTTTTAGATTTTTCTACCTGGATTATTGAGCATGCATTAGGGTACTGCACTGCAGACTTTGCGCACCTCACAGTATGAATGTTACAACTATAATTTTTTACTCAAATCTTTGTTGTTTGCATATTTCACAGCATGTAGCTGTAGTTTTGGGGATGGTCTTGCAGTTTGTGGGATGTTGCCTTGTTTCCAGTTAAAAAATGTGTGACCTTTCCATCACCTTTTAAAACTTAGTCCAGATTAATACATTCTTACCTGTGGAACACACCTGGTTGACAGAGACATAAATATAGTCTCATTTTCTAACATTGGTGTTGGATAGTGAAATGAGTGAAACACAATCTTTAAAAACGTATCATATTGAAATGTTTTGGAGACTACCGTATTTATTTTTTATGTCTAAGTTTCATTGTCTTGTCCTTCAGTGCCCACAGAGCAAACAGCATGAAGTCGGTCTGAGGATGTGTGCTGGACAGCCTGGTTTTTGTCTCGTCGTCTCGTCAAGGTTGGAGATTCTGTACAACTGGATAGGAACCATCCTTATTACCATCAGCTCCAGGATCAGATTCACATTGTGGATGTACAATATTGTGATTTTGTAGTATGGAGTGAAAATGATATTTATGTGGAAAGAATTCTGCCAGATGACCAGCTGTGGGAAACAGCAGTTCCCAAAATTCAGCACTATTTTACACATTGCATCCTACCTGAAATCCTGGGACAGAAATCCACACGTGACTAACCAATCTAAGAATCAAGAATGTTATTTGGAGTAGTTGATGAAAGGAGTTTGAAAAGTTTATACAAATTTAAACAGTTGCTCTTTTTTTCCCCAAAAACATTTGTCACTACCATAACATGTTTCAGCTACACCTGTAGCAAGCACTCTGCAGAAGGGTCATGTGATGTTGTTACATGTCATGACAGCTGTTTTTTATTTACAATAATCTTAATTGAAAAGTTAAGTATGTTAAATCAAATGATATATTTAAATCAATATGAGATTAGCTTGTGAATTTCAAAGGTGTTCTAATATGTTAAATAACAGCACATACAAATGTCATATGTCACAAATGTTGCAAAATGAGTCTACTTCAGAAAAATGTTTTTATTTCAATAGCAAAACTCATGTCATTTTAACTGACCAATATTCACAAAGATTGGTTATGGAGTTCATTGAATAAATTAAAAATATTCAACCTTATTGGGTAAATTTTTTTTTTGTCTTCATGAACAATTAACATGTACAAATATGGTCTGTAACAGTATTAGTGATTTAATTTACTTTTGATTTACTTTAAATGATAAATACATGTATAATCATTTAAACTTAAAATATTTATATAAATATAGTTGATTGAATTACTTGTCGCTCAGGCCACTATTAAGAATTGTAATCTTTCATGGAGAACATGAATCGTTCTAAAACAAATTCGAGACACAGTGGCTTTTGACACATTAAATCTATAGGCAAGGTCTTGAAGCTGCAGATGTAATCTGAGATGCATAAGTATCATAATAAATTGCTCAAATTTGGAGAGTGCTGACAGTGATGACATGCTGATGTATAAGGTTCACAGAGCTGAAAAATTTGCATCAAAACTAAAAAGTTGGGCAGTCCCGTATAAAACTTTGTTTTATCGTTGTTCTGGAAGGTTTCAGGAGTAAATTTAGTCACTGAGACTTTTTCCTTAAGGTCGCAGATCTCAGTTGTGTAGCCTTTCACTGCATCCTCCAGCTTTGTGAGGTCAACCATGCTTAGATCCGTCTGGCATTCTGCATCTGCAAATATTTAATTATTAAAAATTACGTTCAGAAATTCTATAAATAAATAAATAGTATTTTTATTTATTATTATTTTACCTTTGAATCGTTCGTTTTCAGGGGCTGGTAAGCTTTCTTCACAGAGCTCATCTTCCAGACTGTTGGCCTCCTCAGTGCAGAGAAGCTTCCAGGCCTTAGCTCTTTCCCTGCGCCGGAGGGATGCTTCTGTTTGTGGCCACTCGTTACTTCTTTGGTACCCCAGGTTAACAGTGGGGGCCCAGTCTTGGGAATGTACATCACCTGCTGCACTCGGACAACCTAAATATAAGACACCACTTTAAAGTAAAACACGTAAATGCCTTTCCTAGCACTAAGCTAACCGCTAACAACATTAGCATTCTAATCGGATTTTTTCTGGGAACAACCAAGTGTTGAACCACTACACAAGCTAGGGCATAACATATCTTACCTGTCTTTCTAGTTACTGTCCAATAAAATATCTGAAAATATGATTTAAACGATACGACCCTTACCTGTAACAAAGTGGTCGCTGCAGACTCTCGTCAGTTTCTGCACCTCCTGTTTTTAGCCGTAGGTTGTAATCCACGTTTGTCGTCTTTTTTCTGTAAGTTTTTTTAAATTAATCCCCTTGTAGCATACTACTTTCGGAACACGAAAATAACTTTTATCTATCTCTCGATTAGAGCGGTTGCAACAACCGTAAACGGCACAGAATTTAGGCATGTTGATGCTGAATCAGCAACAGAAGGAAACGGCTGCGTTTACTTCTTGCCCCGCATCTGCATTCTGTGACGTCACTGCTACGTCATCTGAAACCCAGCAATAGCAGTTAGCAGCCAGTGTGTTACTCTGGAGCCTTATTGCTTGTTTTTGAAGAGTCAGACGAAGACTTTTTAACATGGAGGGTGAACTTATGGATGTTTCTCAGGGCCTACGCGACGCGTCTGTATTTAAAAATAGAATTTCGCCACATTAGCACTCTTCAAAATGGCGTCCGCGACAGCCAAAGAAGCCAGGATTTTACAACAAAACACGGTAAAACAATTATTTCTTTGCTGAGAAAAAATATATTTCATAGCTGACGTTATAGCACAAGTTTTTCTGAGCTTGAGAGTTTCACGAAATGGTCAAATCTGCTGGATTTAAAAAAGTAGTTCACCATTAGGACTCTTCAAAATGGCGTCCGCAAGGCAGCAAACTTACATACTCAGGGAATCACAAGGAACTCAGGAGACAGAGGCAACAGGAGGAGACAATGCCAGGACAATGATAAACACAGAGATACAGACTTATTTTTGATTTGATGTTCATTCATTCATTTTAAAAGAACAATACAAAACAGTTTCATCAGATACAAGGATGAATAGACTTTTAGCTGAATGGATGGATGGATAGACAGTTAGCTGGATGGATGATCTTTAACAAGTTCTAAAATCATTAAAATTTAACCTCAGCTTAATTGTGCCTCTGACCCAACAGAACCTCCTTCAGCAGCAGAATCCTCTGTGGTTCTCTGACTTCATCAGTCTGCAGGACTTCATCAGTCTCTCTCCTGGTTCTGGAGGAGTTCTGACCCACTTTCCATTGTTGCTTCAGTTCTTTGAGGTTTCTGCTCAGCTCTCTGAAGGTTTCAGGTTCAGGTTCTGGACTCTGACTGGGCCGTTGATTTGATTTGATGTTTATTCATTCATTTTAAAAGAACAATACAAAACAGTTTCATCAGATAGAAGAATACAAGTAGGATAAAATGAAAGGAGCAGAAAGAAGATGAAATCTTATTATATCTGCCCCTTATTTATTTCACAGTTTGTTCAACCAATGATAACCTTCAAACTACATCACAAAATGAATAACTCTACTTAATTTTTCTAACTGTAATACACAAACACACTAAGCTACATCATAAGTACAACATAAGTGTAATACAAAAACACACTAAGCTACATCATAAGTACAACATAAGTGTAATACACAAACACACTAAGCTACATCATATATAGTTTTTGAGCAAGTCCTTTTCGACCTTTTTCTTAAATGTATACATTGGGCAGCACGGTGGCACAACTGGTAGAGCTGCTGCCTCTCAGCGAGAAGGTTGCCGGTTCAAATCCCGGTCCGGGGCCTTTCTGGGTGGAGTTTGCATGTTCTCCCCGTGCATGCGTGGGTTTCCTCCGGGTACTCCGGTTTCCTCCCACAGACCAAAAAACATGCTTGTTAGGCTGATTGGTGACTCTAAATTGACCCTAGGTGTGAGTGTGAGAGTGGATGGTTGTTTGGTGTGAGTGAGACAGGTCCCTCTTGTAAATGAGTCCCCGTGACTCAACGAGGCTAGCCTGTATAAATAAAGGTTGAATGAATGAATGAATTGATTTTGCATTTTTAACATCACTCTCCAGAACATTCCACAATCCAACTCCCTGAATTGAGGTAGACCGTCCCTTTAAGCTGGTTCTGAATTGTGGTTTGATGAATATCTGTCCCTTTAAGATTGTAATAACTTTGTCTAAATTTCTTTGGATATTTAAAGGTAATGTGTTATTATGAGCCCTATACATAACTGATAAAATACTATATTCTACCAATTCCTGGAATTTCAATAAATTTAGCTGAAGAAACAAGGTGTTTGATGGGTGACTGAAATGTTTTCTGGTGATTACTCTTACAGCTCTCTTTTGTAAAATAAAAACAGGCTTTGTAATTGTTTTGCACGCTTTTCCCCAAACCTCAATACAATAGATTAAATGTGGAACAATGATTGTGTTATACAACATATACAGAGCTTTATCAATTAAAAAATCCCTGACTTTATATACAGGTACATGAACACACAGCATGACAATCACAAACACCTGGACAACAAAATGGAGGAGATAAGCAAGACAATTAACAGAGAGACCAGGGAGTGTAGGGATGGGGACCCATCACCTGAGAACTACATGCTTACAACTGTTATCTTGAAGTTCTAGGGTGTAGAGAGCCACAGAAACGGTTATGGTAGGCCGGATTTGGCCCACGGGCCTTGAGTTTGACACATGCGATCTAGTGGTACTAAAAGTAACAAAAGAAGAAAAAAAAAAACAGCCAAATATGTCAGCAGTTTAGCTAACAGACTTTGGAATGGGTACATTTTGTCCTTGTGAAACCTGTTGAAGAGAACCAAACTAAATACTCTGAAACTCAAACAACTTACTGTATAACAGTTCATGCACTGCTAGTTGGCAGTGTAGTGCAAATATTGCATAACTTGCTGCTACCAATTGTTGAATTTAATTAGCGGATTAGAATTAGCTTCCCCTAATTTTCATAAGACATTAGTGCTTTTGAAATTGCGGACCTAAATAAATTAATTAGTGCTTTAGAAATAGCGGAACTAATTTTTGGATTAGCGTTGCCCACCACTGCTCACAGGCCCCCGCCAGAACCCGCTGCACCGATGTAGCCCCAGGACTAGGCACCAAGGCCCGGGCACCAAGGACGCACACCCCTCAGACCCAGGCCCAACAGGACCAGAGGACCCGACCCCCACCAGGCAGCCACCAGGCCGAGCCGACACATGCCCAAGCACCCCGCCCCCGACACCAAGGGCCCCAAGCGCGCCGGCAGGCATAAGCACACCCTACTAGGGGGCCGCGTGGCAGGGGCGCCAAACCAAGCAGCCCCAGCTGTATCAAAAAGGAGGTAGTCTAAAGTCCCGGCCTGACAAATAATCATTCATACACAGACACAATCACACAGACCTACCCTCAACTTCACCATCACTCATTCAAAGACATACAATAACGACACATTCCATTCATACTCCCGATACGCACTCTATACACCCCAGGTCCAAGACATGTACTTGCCCCCTACTTGGGGCAGCCCATGCCCAAACCCAGGATGTAGACCCATTCATTCTGGGGCGGAGAGGAGCCGACATCCAAGATCCGGCCCAACCCGGGTTTGATTCAAGGATTCAAGGAATTTTTTATTGTCATATCAGCTCACATTTGCATGTTTAGGGTACAAAATTCAGACTCGGGTCCCAGATTAAAAAGCCCCACAGTTAATAATACCGTAATAATAATAATAAACTTTATTTGTATAGCACCTTCCTACAATGCCTTGCATTGACCAAGGTGCTTAACAGGATAAAAAGATGAATAAACTGGAACAATAAATCAGTGAAAATAGAATAAGAAACAACAGCAATAAAAGAAGGCAATGGAAATAAAAATGCTACATACTAAAATACCAAAAGTAATAAAAGTTACACACTGAAAGCTTTTTTGAACAAGTGGGTCTTCAGTCTGGTTTTGAACAGAGTCAGATCAGAGGTGGCACGCAGCTCAAGGGGGAGACTGTTCCAGGCTTTTGGGCCGGCAACAGAAAATGACCGGTCTCCCCATTGTTTGTACCTTGAGCGAGGCACCTCCAGCAGGTGTTGACTGGCAGATCGTAAAGCTCTGCCGGGCTGATGGGCTTTCAAAAGTTCTGAGATGTACAGAGGTGCAAGTCCATTCAGAGCTTTGAAAACAAACAGCAGCAGCTTAACTTATAATAAAGATGGATTCATTCATCAGTTAAGTCATAACCTTTATTGTTTTTACTTTCACACAGTGTTTAAAAACTGAAATCAAAACATTTTACTGTTTGTAAGATGAAGCTGAATTAAGTGCAGCTTGAGTTCAGCAGTCTGGCAGCTGCAGGGAAACAACTGTTTCTGAGTCTGGTGGTCTTGCTCTGAATGCTCCTCAGCCGCCTGCTGGAGGGGAGGGTCTGCACAGACTGTGTGCAGGATGGGTAAAGCAGTTGAAATAAAAGTAGATGAATGTTCATGAACATCATACATCTACTGAAAGTAGATTAATAGTTTCCACCAGCAGTCGCATGCTGAAGTGTCCCTGGGCAAGACACTGAATCCCTCATTGCCTCTGAGGTGTGTCCCATCAGTGTAGGAATGTGATAAAGCTCTGAATATTCTTTGTATGGATCTAGTAGAGTGCTGTAACTGAGGTCACAGATAGTGTTGTAATGTATTTTGAGTGTCTTGATTGAATAGAAATGCGCTTTAGTACAGTCCGTTTACCATTTATGTCTACTGGTTAGGCACATGTGTATCAAGAGTCTTTAAATTATTTTGAGCAGGTCAGAAGTTATGTGTTGGACAAAAGAAAGTTTATGGACATACAGATGTGCAGACGAATAGATGAGTGGACGGAGAATATACTATAATACGTCCACTTTTCAACAGGTGAATAAAAGGTTTACATTAACATGAAATGCCAATCAGACTCATCTATGAATACATTTTACATTTTAACAGCAGCAGCGTTTATTAGCTTGAGTTGCTCCTACAATTAGGGAAATTCATACTGAACATAGTATTGAACATTGTAGCATTAATTTTGGTGAATAAAAACAAATATAAATGCCTCATAATAATGTATTTGTAATATAGACTTTTTTTGCAATAAATCAGTGCACGAGATAATTACTGTAATATGCTGTACAGTGGTGCTTGAAAGTTTGTGAACTCTTTATAATTTTCTATATGTCTGCATAAATATGATCTAAAACATCATCATATTTTCACATAAGTCTTAAAAGTAGATCAAGAGAACCCAGTTAAACAAATGAGACTAAAATATAGTTTGTCATTTATGTATTGAGGAAAATTATCCGATATTACATATTTGTGATGGTAAAAGTTTGTGAACCTCTAGGATTATCAGTTAATGTGAAATTAGAGTCAGGTGTTTTCAATCAATGATGATGATCAGGTGTGAATGGATACCCTGGGATGCTTGGCCGGCCGGATGGCCCCTTTATATGGTGGGGGCCCGCTCCCGGTGCCCCCTGGCTCTGTTGGCAGTTGGGCGGGCGCTCTTGGCTAGGTCATCCTTGGGACTTTGTGCCCTCTTGTGTGGCGGGTTGACTGCGGTGCGTGGGGGTCTTGGTGGCCCTGGGGTGTGGGTTGTTGTTCCTGCTGCTGGTGGTCCACGTGGTCCTGTCCCTCTCGGGTCTGGAGCTCAATAGGCCTGGTGGACGGAGAGGTGTCTTGGCCTCGCTCACTGGCTAGACCTTGGGGAACTGGGGGGCCTGATGGGTCAGCGGGGGAGCTGACTCTCTGCGGGAATATTTGGTCCTGCAGTTATTTTTCTCCCCATCCCTCACCGCACACCTCCACCCCCTTCATTTTTAAATTTCATACATGTAGGGATTTTGGGACTTGGGTGTGCTGCAACAATTTTACATCTCTGTTGTCAGAGCCACCTGGGACTCAATTTTATTATACAACTTAGACATTCAATCATAACATCCTCACGACATTCACATATAGGAACTTGGGGTGGACACTATGGCTATGGGTGGCGGGATGTCACTACTCTCGCCTCCTGAGCCTGTGCTCACTTCCAATGATGCATTTAGACAGTAAGGGTTTGGATTAGAGTTGGGGTGGAGGGGAAACTGGCATCATGCCAGCCTATGTTCCTTCTTCTTTACCTTTCTTTTAATAGCACTTTACAACAACACACATCAACAGCACATCTGGGGGCGGGGGTGTGTGTGTCGGGATCTTATGTTTTTTTCTTCCTATTGTTACCCCCTGGTTCCCTGGCTGCCATTCTGGGGGTGGGGTCCGGTAAAAGGATGGGCCGTCGGGTGTTATCCTGGACTATGGGAGGTTCTGGGCCTAGGGGTTTGCCGTGTGAGGGGCTGGCGCTGTGCTCTCCCTTGGGCTGTTTGGACTCGGGTGTCCTGTCCTGTCAGCTGGGCCCGGGTTGGGCCGGATCTTGGATGTCGGCTCCTCTCCTCCCCAGAATGAATGGATCTACCTCCTGGGTTTGGGCGTGGGCTGCCCCATGTGGCGGGCAGGTACATGTCTTGGACCTGGGGTGTATAGAGTGCGTATCGGGAATATTAATGGAATGTGGCGTTATTGTATGTCTTTGAGTGAGTGATGGTGAAGTTGAGGGTAGGTCTGTGTGATTGGGTCTGTGTATGAATGATTATTTGTCAGGCCGGGACTTAGACTGCCTCCTTTTTGATACAGCTGGGGCTGCTTGGTTTGGCGCCCCTGCCACGTGGCCCCCTAGTAGGGTGTGCCTTTGCCTGCCGGCGCTCTTGGGTTCCTCTATGTCAGTGGCGGGGCACTTGGGCATGTGTCGGCTCGGCCTGGTGGCTGCCTGGTGGGGCTCGGGTCCTCTGGTCCTGTTGGGCCCGGGCCTGAGGGATGTGCGTCCTCGGTGCCCAGGCCTTGGTGCCTAGTCCTGGGGCTACATCGGTGCAGCGGGGACCTGTGAGTATGTCGCTATTGGCCCCGGGGGGTCATTGTGTGTTGTCCCTGGTGGGGCTCGTCCGGTTCTCCCCTGTGGTCGGACCTGGGGAGAGGGTGTGTGGTTCATCCAGTCTGGGTGACCCTGGGGGCTCTGTGCTCGGGGTCCCTCTTAGGGTCTTGGGCTCTGGTCCTCCCTTGTCTGCCTCGAGTATTTTGGGGTCGTGTCTCTGATGCTTCGCAGTTGCTATTGAATGTCCTGTTAGAGAAGTCTTTTACTGTATAGTTATGCATGTTCACAAGCACACACAAACAGATGCAGGGATGCACATGCAGGTATCGTATGTAGATGTGCATGTGACTGCATATGCATGTATATTTATGTTTGTTTATGGGTATGGGTATATATATTTATGGAGAACTACTGCAAAGCCATGAATATTCTGTCTTTTATACATATGTCCTTTGTTGTTGTGTTCTGTCATGTTCTTTGCAGGTTTACATAAAGTGGTCGGGCATGTTTGCCTTGTGCTTTCTGTGTGTATTTGTTAGGTTTTGTGGTCTTATTTTCCATCTTTCCTTCCTTTCTTTCTATCCTAATAAAAAATAATAATAAATAAATAAAAAAGAACAGGATCTATCAAAGTCTGCTCTTCACAACAAGTTGGTGGAAGTGGATCATGGAGGAACAAAGGAGATCTCTGAGGAGCTCAGAAAAAGAGTTGTTGATGCTCATCAGGCTGGAAAAGGTTAAAAACATCTGTAAAGAGTTTGGACTCCACCAATCCACAGTCACACAGATTGTGGACAAATGGAGGAAATTCAAGACTGTTACCCTCCCAAGGAGTGGTGGATCAACAAAGATCATTCCAGGAGCAAGATGTGGAATAGTCTGTGAGGTCACAAAGGAGCCCAGAGTAACATCTAACAACTGAAGGTCTCTCTCACATCGACTGATGTTGATGATCATGAGTCCACCATCAGGAGAACTCTGAACAACAATGATGTTCATGGCAGGGTTGAAGGAGAAAGACACTGCTCTCCAAAAAGAACATGGCTGCTCGTCTGCAGTTTGTTAAAGATCACATGGACAAACCAGAAGACTGTTGGAAGAATGTTTTGTGGACGATGAGACCAAAATAAACTTTTTGTTTTAAATGAAAAGAGTTCTGTTTGGAGAAAGGAGAACTCGGCATTTCTGCAGAAGAATCTTATTCCATCTGTGAAACATGGTGGTGGTAGTGTCATGGTTTGGGCCTGTTTTGCTGCATCTGAGCCAGGAAATCTTGCCATCATTGATGATAAATTCTGGGGTTGGGGAAAACCACACCAGATACTGAAAGCAAAGGTTCACATACTTTTACCACTCACAAATGTGTAATATTGGATAATTTTCCTCAATAAATAAATGACTAAGTATAATATTTTAGTCTCAATTGTTTAACTGGGTTCTCTTTATCTACTTTTAGGACTTGTGTGGAAAATTTGATGATGTTTTATGCTGTTATTGCTGGTATCACTCAGCCCTCTGTGAATAGCAAACAACCATCAGGGTGTTAACGATCCATCGTCAGGCTGATGGTCCTCCTTGATCATGTGAGCAGCTGGTTTCGGCTGTCATCAGCCAACTGGTTGATCCACTGTGGGAGGGTGCTATTTATAAGACTGAGCTGAACACAGCTTCTCAGACTGAGGAAGTCTTTCGGACGAAAGACGAAACGTTTCTACAGTTTTTTTTTTTGCTTTGTTTTGTTTTGTTTTTTGAATGTCCAGAGGACCAGACTTAGCTTTTTTGGATTTTTCTACCTGGATTATTGAGCATGCATCAGGGTATGTTTGATGATGTTTTAGTTTATATTCATACAGAAATATAGAAAATTATAATGAGTTCACAAACTTTCAAGCACCACTGTACAGTATATCTATAACAAAATGTCATGGTTTGTTTTTCATCTAACTAGAAATCATATGCACTTGTAATAAAATAAACTGTGACTGAATAATGTTTGGACTTAAAAAAAAGTTAAAGTCCAATTCCATTAAAAAGCATTAAAAAAGAAACACAAAATAATCATGACTTAGCCTGTTTCTATTTTACAGTTTAATGGAAAATACATACAACACAGGTGGCTGTCTGATACAAAAAGAAGTAAACGTAAAAGTAAACATGCTCAGTGAGTATAAAATCAACAGTTTCACATTCAGTAATTCAAATGAACAGTTTGTGACGTGAATGAAAGACTAGAAAATGTTAACAGAGTTACTGAGAACCTTAGTATGTCGGTACTGTTTGTATGCTAGTGTTGTTGATCCACAATTATTCATGACATATACAACTTGTTTCTTTTTACTGTGAATGAGCAAAAACTAGGAGTGAAAACCAAACATTATTCATTTCTTTAGGAAGATCATAAAGACAGCAGGGAGTTTTTAAGCTGATGTCAGTTAACTGCTATGGTTGTTTTTTTTTAATAACCATGCACTAAGTAGTTTTTTTCCCCACAAGATCTTAGTATGCAGTAGGTTGTTATCTGTCAAGCTACATATGCAAAGCCACATACAATGCAGGAATTATTGTACATGTCTTCTAGGTAACTACTAGCGTTGTTTATTGATCCAGCCAGAACAAAACCATCAACCCTGCAGTCTTTTAATGTGGAAGTCCTTTAGTAGCAGTCATGGATAAGCTGTAAACAGCCACCACAGATGAGATGACAAAATGATCAATGATGTCTCTGAAGACAAATGACATGAGTCCAGCTTGCTGACTGGCACGCCCACATTGTGAAAAAATAACATTCAGCAAGAACAGATGGTCACCGCCCAAGAGCCCCGAGGGCAGAAAGACAACAGAGCTGAGAATGACAGCTTCGGTATACATCACAGGTAGCCCATTTTACAGCAATAGATGTAATGAGGTAATCAAACAACAGGCTCTTCTGTATGTTCAGTGTTGTTCATTTTTTGGCAACATGTTTTGTTCTTTCCTTTGCTATGGCACGATGACTGAATGTCTTGGGAGAAGTTCCAGTCTAAGCATAGGAGGAAACTAAAAAGGCACATTTCTTGACATCTCAAAAGGACTGTGCACTGTCCATGTGAGTCAGTCAGAGAATTATTCTGGTCTCTGCAGTTTTTGCAACTGAAGTGTTCATGCATTTGACACCTAATTGTTCTCTTTGTCCTTGGCCTGTGTTGGTATGAACCCATTCAATTTGCTGCGCTCCACTGCATACTGTGACAGATCTGTCAGACTGATGTTTTCCTCTTTCTGTTCTTTGTTGTCCTCCCCTGGTTCCCCATTCTCTTCCTCCGTCCTCTCTGCACCCAGTACGGAACTGCCATTGCTGATACCCACACTTGAATGTCGAGCATATTCAGGAATGTTCCTGCGCAGGTCACGGTTCTTATTGCGTCTGGCCAGCTTGGTAAGAGATCCAAAGCGTAGGTTGAAGAGATTTTCCTCTGAGGAAGATGCTGTTTGTGGTTGTTGTTCACTGCCCTGTTGGTCATATGACTCACAAGCTCCTTTCAGTCTCAAGTTATTGAGTTTGGTGTCAATACTTTCTTGGGAAGAAGTCTTGAATCTGCCAGCATCCAGGCTAGCAAACATGGCTCGTTTCTCTGGTGACAGCATGTCAAGTGAGTGGGCTCGTTGTTCGATGCCCAGCTGACGTCGTTCCATGCTGCGGATGGTGGCGGCCCGCTGGAGCTTGTCGTGAATCTCCACACTCAAACGTCGTCGTGTTTCACGGAGCTCTGCTCGTACGTTCGCCTTCCACTCAGCTGCATGAGCTTTAAACTCACCAACCTAAAACAACAATGCCATCACAATAAGATCAGAAAGGGTTCGTAACAAATGTGTGGTAATGTACAGATATCTATGATTTGAAATAAAGTCAGGACATGGTTCAAAGAAGTACTGTATTGGTACAGTACTCTCACAATCATTTAAGTAAATTCTACATTAATCAAACACATTTAAATCTTACCAATATTTCTGAAATTGAGAAATAACCTTACTTTTGGTCTTTTTTTTTTTGCCATTAGCAATCCTCCAAGCCATTTAACTGCCTAGTTTTTTGTGCTAAAAGAAACAGCCATTCATCCTTGACACAGGTCTCTCCTCAGTGGAACGTACCCAAAGAACCTTGAAAAATAGGCAGCCTCTAAGCATCATGATTGAATGTCCAAAACACATCATCTAATTCCTTCAATGAGGAGAAGCAGTAGTTAATAATAATAATAATATAATGAATTCAATTTATAACGCACTTTTCATTAGTGAAAATCTCAAAGTGCTACACACATTGAATGCTACACACATTCATACACCGGTAGCGGCAGACTACCATGCAAGGTGCTTTCCAGTCCTACCGGGAGCAACTCGGGGTTAAGTGTCTTGCCCAAGGACACAACGACACATGGTGTGGGGAACCGGGATTCAAACCGCCAACCTTCCGATCGGGGGACGACTGTCATTACCACTACGCCACGGCCGCCTACTCTGAACTCAGATATCCTCACCATATAACTAAGTTTAGAAATGTCAACTTTCAAAGAAAGCTCATTCCAGCCACTTATATCCAAGACAATTTTTTTTTTCATGACTGAACACTCATGGTCATGATCATAACTGAAAATGGACCAGTAAAGCAAGATCTTTGGCTGTTGTCTCAGCTTCTTCTTCACCATCATGGATTGAAACTGTGCTCTCATTACTGCTAATTAAACCCCACTACATCTGTTCATCTCTCATTCTACTCTGCCATCACTCATGCACAAGACCATAATATATTTAAACTCCTCCACTTTATGTACATACTCACCTCCAACTTGAAGGGAGTATTCCCCTTCATTAAAAATGTTACTCAAACCCTCCTACTGCCCCTGGGTCAAAATGATCAAAGAGGCCTCAGTTTTAAAACAAAATTACCTACAAGGCCTCAGTTTTGATCCAAGGGCAGCAACAGTGTTAACATGGTGGAATAGTTTTAGTACACTGATGTTGCTTGGCAATGTTAGGACCTAATCCGGAAAAGTGATCTAAGGGGAGGAGTCAGACTAAGGACAAGATCTTGATGAAGTAACACCTCAGGTCAACAAGTCTTTTCAACCAGTGCAGCCTAACTGGGTCTGCCTTTTGGTAGAGTCTTAGCTTATAGGGCTTGGCCTGGCCCAATTTTTAAAAGCTACAGCATGCCAGTTTTACTTACTCACCCCATCTGAGAATAGCTAAGGTTGGGTACAAAATGGCTGGCAAGGTTGGGAGCTAGGTAAGATGATTTGCAGCTTCATAAATTGGCTTTAGGGACATGGAATGTCACCTTGCAGAAAAAGCTACAACATTTTAATTTTGATGTAGGAGGGTCTAGTAAAGGTAAACTTAACACTAGAACTTTTACCAAAGAAAAAATATTTTTAGATTATTATATTTTCAAACACATTTGTTATGGCTTTGTGTTAGTAGCCTACTTTATTTTTTGGCATTTTTGCTTTTGAAAAAAAAAAAGTCCCATGTAGATATTTTCCATAATCAAAAATTCTTGTTTAAATGTGCTCAATTATTACAGCTTTATTTGGAAAAATAATATCATAACCTTTGTAGAAATATAATTACTACTCATTCGGTAAACCTGTGGTTCCTATTAGCACTACTGCAAAAGATTTACTTGTGAAAACTATGTAATGTCAAACATAGTAGCAGCTATTAAAAAAACAGGTCAGAAGTTATTCTAGTCTTTTAATATACAGTATGTATATCACTAATATGTCAATATGTGATCAAACCCCACCTCTTCTTTGGTCTTTTTTGAAAGCACTCGAAGCCAGTCTCCAATCATGCTGAGGACAGCGGCAAAGTATGCTAAACCTACCAGGATCCAGAACCATACCATGGGCTTGTACCAGCTCATATACTCAATGGTCCGATTGTCACCTGGTGAGAAGACAAAAAAAATGTGTGCTCCGAAGTTACAACTCATGCTAAACAAAACAGTACATAATGACAACTTTTGCTGGAAATGCATACCTGCAACATAATCTCCTATTCCCACTGTAGTGAGTGTGATCACAACAAAGTAAATTGCGTCCAGTGTGGTCCAGCTTTCTATGTATTTGAAGATAACAGCAGGGATGGTGACGAAAACAATGCAACCAGCCAGGATGAACAGGATGACGGACGTCACCCTTATTTTTGTCTGGCTGATTTGTTTGTGTTTTTGCTGAGACAATCAAAAAAAGAAACACTTTTAGAATGCAATGCATGAAAGGTGAACACATGAGAAGCAAAACACTTGTGCATTATTTCATAAAGCTCTGCCAACTTAAATAGACATCAGGGAAAATCAAAAATTTTAAAAACAAAAGATTAAAAATTAGGTAATAAAAGGATAATACTTCTGTGTTTTACACTCTCTTTCACACCCTTGGAACAACAATATGACCTAAAAGACAATAGGACACAAAAATAAACCCTTCCGATCAAAAACTTGCTACTCACCCTGAATATCTTCTCAACTCGCAAGATGCTTTTCACAAAGATGGTCCCCAGCTGGTCTCCAATGCCCGCCAACAAAAAGCCAAAGAGAGGAATGCCAAATATGGCATAAAGAATGCAAAAGATTTTCCCGCCTTCTGTGCTTGGAGCTATGTTTCCATAACCTGTTGGAATATTGTTGGAATATGAAGAGAGGGAAGAAGAGAGAAAAATTGGTGAAGAACCATTCCAGTAAACGCAAAAAAACAAAGGTAAGCAAAGAGGACAGGGTGCCAATGTCAATCAAGCCCTTTTTATTAAACAAAATTGTCATTTTTGCCAAATTTGGCTTGAGTTTTAAATCAGCATTTGTTATTCCAGGGACTGAAAAGACAGACACAGGACAAAAAAGTATTGAAGAATGTCAACAGGGAACGGGGCCAGGAGAATCTGTATGGCAAGGGATTAGGTGAGTATCTGGCTTTCAAGAAATATTCTTTACAGGACGGTTAGACAGAAGGTAATGGCAAATACTACTATTACTATTACTATTAGTAATAGTAATCAGTCTATTACTACAGGTATATGACTATTGTTTGACATTTCTTCACAGGACTGGGAGAGGTTGGACAATTTTAGTACCAGTATGCAGCGAGAGACTCCAGGAGATAAGTGTACATTGAATGACAGGTGGGATCAGAGATGGATGCAAAGACCAACAATATCCAAATACTTATTGTAGAGGAGTGAATGTGTCATTCCAGGAGTGTACAAGTGAAACAACACGGGTGAGGGCAGGCTCGATGCTCAGGAATGTTCTCCAAGGTAACTGCAAAAAAATATGAGAAAATTGTTAAAATACAAGGTAATACATTTCTCAGTGGCTAGAAGCTGAAAATCACCAAGGCAATACAACGCTCAGGCAGAGAGTTGTGGCAGGTCTTCTGCTTAAAAGTAGTCCCAGCTCATCAAGACCTCAGCATCAGCTGTGGTTGATCAGCACACCTGTATCACGAGCAACAAAAAGGTTAGGAGTGGCAGAAGTAGGAACTGAAATTCTCACAGCAACTCCCCCTCAAGGATCGCCTCTTGGGGATTGGTGTCTCTTCTCGCGATGTGCTTGAAAAGAAAAAAACAGTAATCACCGGATCTAGAATTTAAAATAAAAGATTGATAAAGGAATCTAGGAATTTTCCTGTGGGCCATGACCTGCTCACTCAACCTGGAACCCTCTTCCTCTGTGGCATACATCCAGTAGACAATGAACAGAAAAAGCAGGGTGGTTATCAATGAAACAATTAGGAGGGAGGAGGTCAGTAAGAAGGCACATGTGACTGGATGACAGGTGTGATTTGGGAGACATGAAACATAAGATGTATTCTTATAGATAGAAGTACTGTAACTTTAACTTAACAACAAATGGATTTATGATTTTGTCAGTAGGGAATGGACCGATGGGTGCTATCTTCCTATGGGTGTCCTTTAGTGAGATGTCACATGTACAGGGGCAAATCTTCTATCCAACTTTGTACTGGAGTGCCTTAGATCAATGTTGGTCTGCAAACTGTTCAGCAGTGCGTAAGAGAGCAACCTTGGTCTGTCTGTCACCATAATCTGTAGCAGCACCGAAAGTATTACTGAAAAGAACGTACCGATATGTCAGACTCTTGGCTAGGAAACAGAGGGAGATTGTAACCAAGAGAAGCTTCAAAAGAAGATAATCCTGCGACAAAAAAGGTCAAGGTGTTATGTGCATATTCCACCCAAGTAAGATGCTTACTCCATGAAGATGGGTTCTGTTAAATGACACACTTCTAAGTAGTCAAGTTCCTGGTTGCATCGCTTGGTTTGACCATTTAGTTGGGGATGATAGCCAGATGTGTAGACTTGAAGAGGCACCCAAGGACTCACAAAAGGACTTCCACACTTGGGAGATGAATTATGGACCAGGGTCAGAGATGGCAGCAGGGATTCCATGGATCCGAAGCATGTTGGGTGATGAGTTGTGCTTCCATGGCAGTGGGTAAACTAGGGAGAAAGATGAAGTGGGCTGCCTAAAAAAATCTATCAATGATCATGAAAATAAGAATGTAACCTTCAGAAGGAGGGAGACCAGGGATGAAGTCATTAGCAATTTGTTAGCAGGGACAGCTTCGTATGGGTAAAGCTAGCAACAACAACAACAACAACAACAAAAACAGTAGGATGATTACTAGTCTTATTCGGGCACAAATGGAGCAAGCAGTAACCAATTCTTTGATGTCTGGAGCATAATCTCTGAGGCCACCAGAAATGCCTCAGACTGAACATGTGGTTAGTGCCAGGGTGACATGTCATATTTAAATTATGAGCCCATGGTAACACCTGTCTTTTAATTGTTTCGGGAACAAATGGGCTGTCCTGTGTGGACCAGTACCTAGATCAGGCTCATCCTTCTAAGCCTTGAAGATGATATGTTCATTGTCCCATGTCAAGGCCCCCACGTGCAGTTTGTAGGTAGAATTCCTTCAGCAGTCTGTGGAACATCGGTGTTAGTGAACAGTCAAGACAGGGCATCAAATTTGATGTTTCGGGTTCCCAGGGGGTAAGTAATAGTAAAGTTGAACCTAGTGGAAAATAAGGTCAATCGAGCCTGTTGCGCTTTAAGCCTTTTAGCATTTTACAAATAAGCCAAGTTCTTATAGTCTGTCCAGACAATAAATGGTTGGGCAGACCCCTTTAGCCAATGTATCCACTCCTCTAATGTCAGTTTAATGGCTAGTAACTCATGGTTTTCAGCATTATAGTTTGTTTTGATAGGAGAGGCAGTGGGAGATAAAGGTGCAGAAATGGAATTTATCATCCAACTCAAAGTTTTGCAAAAGTACAGCTCAAACTCCATTGCCCGGTGAATCCACTTCTAAGATGTGCTGTCTACTAGGGTTACGATGAGAAAGAATGTGAGCAGTGGTAAAGGGGTCTTTCCAACTAGAAAAGGCTGAGAGTGCCTCTGAAGTTCATTCAAACCTCCTTAGTGTGGAAGTGAGCTGACTGATTGGTAAAGCTGTCTTGCTAAAATTGTGAATAAATTGCCTATAAAATTTTGAAAAGCCCAGGAAGAGCTGTAGCTGTTTCCAGTCCAGTTGGAAATGGGCCATTCAGCAACTGCTTTAACATTTTCCAGGTTCGTCCTCACCTGTCCATTCTTAAATACAAAGTATAAAGTCAAGAAAAGAGACTATAGAGACATGGAATTTGCACTTCTTGGCTTTGATGAATATACAAATGCAGTTGATTCTCTAGCAGCCTTTGAAGAATGCCACAAACATCGTTACTGTGTTGCTTTGGGTCCTGGGAGTAAATGAGAAGATTGTCAAGGTACACAAAAACAACGTCATTGAGAAAATGTCTTAATCTCATTCACAAGAGCCTGAAAAACAGCTAAGACCTCAGTGAGACCAAAAGGCATAGGTAAACATTTGATGGCCAGTGCCCATTTCCAGCTATCACTGTGTGAGAGGCGGGGTACACCCTGGACAGGTCACAAGTCCAGGGCCAGAGTTTGTTATTCCAGGGACTGAAAAGACTCACTGACTCAGGACATAAAAGGTAAGTGTTTTTCTGGTGAAAATCAACAGAGAGTGGCACCAGAATGCTATGCAAGTCAAGGAATAAGGTGAGTATCTGGTTCTCATTTTTATTTCTTCACAGAGGCTTATACAGAAGGTGATGACTCTTGTCATTGTTGCTTTTTTTCCCCAGGTTTGGGAGAGGTTGTAGGATTCCAGTTCCTGTAGGCAGTGACAGACTCCAGGAGGTAAGAGTACCTGTGGTGGAGAGTGACAGGTGGGACCAGAGATGGATGCATAGGCTAATGTCCAAAAACTTAATGTAGGGGGTGAGGAGAGAAGGTGAAGTTCCCAGAGAACAAGGGGAATCAGCACAGGCAATGGCAGACTCCAGACTCAGGAAAAGGTTCTCAA
Source organism: Garcialebias charrua (assembly GCA_038048925.1). Taxonomy (NCBI): domain Eukaryota; kingdom Metazoa; phylum Chordata; class Actinopteri; order Cyprinodontiformes; family Rivulidae; genus Garcialebias; species Garcialebias charrua. Next base: position 46,684 of record JBBPBX010002127.1, on the reverse strand, counting down.
AAGGTAAATTCAAAAACACAAAGGAATTAATTTGAGTAAATCACTAGAAAAATATTGAGATCACAAATTACTTCATGGCTAGAGGCTGAAAATCACAAAGACAATTCAACACTCAGGCGGAGAGTTGTGGCAGGTCCTCTGCTTAAAGGTCCTCTGAGGTTATTTGCAGTCCCAGCTCATCAGGTCCACCTATGTTTGATCAGCACACCTGTATGTCATGTACTACAAGAAGGTGAGTGGTGGCAGAAGCAGGAACTGAAATCCTCACAAAATCAATTGAAGCTTTTATCTAGAGCCTCTGAGTGCATGGAAACGCTCCAGCAGAGACAGTAATCAGGTTTCCCTTAAAGACAATTGCATTACTAATGACCAGTAACATACAGAGATACAATTATATTCAGTGAAGAAGCTTTTAATGCAAGGTCCAGAATATTTTACGTAATTTCTCCCATTTTTTTATTCTTCATACACATTTATACTTTAAGCAAAGTTTTTTCTTTATTATTTACGTAGTTTTGAGAAAATAATTATGACTTTTACAAAGTAGATTTGTTGTAGAATTGGTTGTAGAAACAAAACAGAAATTTTTCAGTTGTGATGTTGCAGTTTTTATATGAAATGGATTACATACAAGACATCCAAATATTTGCTTAGGAAAAATAGGAAATGCAGAGTATGGAGTCATAACTTCTTGGTATATGTTTATTAAAACATGTTCAAAGAATACTGAGCTTTATGTGGTGTGAGGTTCCACAGTGAGTAACTTCATTATCAGACAAAACAAAGTAAGGCTTATCTAGGCAGGGAATGTAAGAATTCAATACAATTTCTAATTAGTTCAATTTCAATTCAATTTAATTTCAAATCAGTTCAGTTTCAATTCAATTCTATTCAGTTAATTTATATAGCACCAAAACACAACAGGAAGTTGTCTCATGGAACTGAACAGAAACATTCACATACATAGAAAAGCAGATTAGTAAAGTTCTCTATCTAAGGAAGGAATAACAACATATTACCGGTAATACAAACTTCTAGAGGGGACTATATTTGACTGAAGTCAAAGAAAAGCACAAGAAAGGAAATTTTAATTATGTTCTTTGCTTACTGTATGAGGAAAAACTGAATTTGGTTTCAAATTTGTTTTTATGACTTTTTACTTATTTTAATTTAGGAAAAAATATAATTGGGTTAAAACTGTCATTTACCCAAAAATAATAATTCTTTTGAAAATGCATACAGTACTTCATTAAGGTATTACATTATAGTGAATACGTAAAGGAGCAATGCACATCATATCACATTACAAGTATTTTGTAAATTTCAGGTTAATTTAAAGACATTACACCACTTTTTAGTTTGGTTTTCCACATATAATGCTGATTTGCATCAAAAGACTTCTTGGGTAAAATGCACAGAAAAGGTAAATATGTTAAATTGTAGCCAAATAAATAGAAAGCAAATAGTTATAATATTTATTTCATTTTTAATGCACACTTTCACTGGGTTAACATGTTTTTAAAGGTCTCCAAATAATTTAGGCAGTGAATTCTCTGGATTAAAATTAAACAAAAATCTAAGAGTTAGTATATTTTAGTTTTCATAAGCTTTGATTTTAATCTAAAATCTAAAAAAGTTAAGTCTGGTCCTCTGGACCGATTTAAAAAAAATTGGAGAAACGTTTCATCTTTCATCTTTGAGCATGCATAAGGATACTTTAATTTTAATGTTTACTGTCACAGTTTTCACTCTGTTTTTTCCTTTTACTCATCACTCTGTTCACTGTTTGACTTTTCTTCTCTGCTCTCTTGGGGTTTTTCCTCTGCTGCTTCTGCCAGCCTCTTTATGCCACACCTCTCTCTCTGATTGCTGCTGACGGTTTCCACCTGTTTCTGGGTGTATATATACTTCCTGCTTTCTCCACCACATTGCCAGATCAACTGATTGCTTCCAGCCACAGTTATCCAGCATACTCTCCTTGTTCACAGCAGCTCTTTAATCTTGATCCACGCCTGTTTCCCTCGACCACGCTTTTTGCCTGTCCCTTTTGTGCCTCAGCCTGCTGACCTTGTTGATGACCTACGCCTGTTTTTGGATTTTGTCTTTGCCTCTCCCTATCGATACTGTCTCCTCTTCGGATCCCGTGTATGAACCCTGCTCATCCTCGACTACGCCTCTGGACTTCCCTTGGTCTCTGCAGCTCTGTATCTCTTCTGGAGCGCCCCGTTACAACAAGAAAGGGTAGTGTTTCATCAGACCGTCTGTATTCAGATAACTACTTGTTGTTCTGCCAAACACTAACCTTTCCCCTCTGTATTATGTTAGATGCAGTTCCTACCCTTGGACCTGAGACACCAGAAGCTATTTATTTACTCAAACCTTTTAAAAACCCTTCTGAGTTTGTGTGTGGGATCCTCAGCCATCAGATCTTTGACAGTTTACATCTGCACATGTAATAAAATTCTAATACTAATGACTAAGTGGTATTTCTGGTGTGTTAGCATACAAACCGGATTCCAAAAAAAATCGGGACGCTAAACAAATTGTAAATAAAACTGAATGTAATGATGTGAAGATGGCAAATGTCAATATTTTATTCGTAATATAACATAGATGACGGAACAACAGTTGAATCTGAGTAAATGTAACATTATAAAGGAAAAATATGTTGATTCAAAATTTCAGTGTCAACAAATCCCAAAAATGTTGTGACAAGTAGCAATAAGTGGCTGGAAGAAGGAAATTGAGCATCTAACGAACAGCTGGAAGACCAATTAACACTAATTAGGTCAATTGACAACATGATTGGGTATAAAAAGAGCTTCTCAGAGTGTCAGTGTCTCTCAGAAGCCAAGATGGTAAGAGGATCACCAATTCCACCATTGTTGTGCAGAAAGATAGTGCAGCAATACCAGAATGGTGTTACCCAGCGTAAAATAGCAAAGACTTTTAAGTTATCATCATCAACCGTGCATAACATCATCAAAAGATTCAGAGAATCTGGAACAATCGCTGTGCGTAAGGGTCAAGGCCGTAAAACTCTACTGGATGCTCGTGATCTCCGGGCCCTTAAACGTCACTGCACCTCAAACAGGAATGCCACTGTCAAGGAAATAACAGAATGGGCTCAGGAATACTTCCAGAAAGCATTGTCAGTGAACACAATCCACCGTGCCATCCGCCGTTGCCAGCTGAAACTCTACAGTGCAAAGAGGAAGCCATTTCTAAGCAAGCTCCACAAGCTCAGACGTTTGCACTGGGCCAGGGGTCATTTAAAATGGAGTGTGGCAAAATGGAAGACTGTTCTGTGGTCAGATGAGTCACGATTTGAAGTTCTTTATGGAACACTGGGACGCCATGTCATCCGGACCAGAGAGGACAAGGATAGCCCAAGTTGTTATCAACGCTCCGTTCAGAAGCCTGCATCACTGATGGTATGGGGTTGCATGAGCGCTTGTGGCATGGGCAGCTTGCATGTCTGGAAAGGCACCATTAATGCAGAGAACTATGTTCAGGTTCTAGAACAACATATGCTCCATCTAGACGTCATCTCTTTCAGGGAAGACCCTGCATTTTTCAACAAGATAATGCCAGACCACATTCTGCAGCAATCACAACATCATGGCTACGTAGGAGAAGGATCCGGTACTGAAATGTCCAGCCTGCAGTCCAGATCTTTCACCTATAGAGAACATTTGGTGCATCATAAAGAGGAAGGTGCGACAAAGAAGGCCCAAGACGATTGAACAGTTAGAGGCCTGTATTAGACATGAATGGGAGAGCATTCCTATTTCTAAACTTGAGAAACTGGTCTCCTCTGTCCCCAGACGTCTGTTGAGTGTTGTAAGAAGAAGGGGGGATGCCACACAGTGGTAAAAATGGACTTGTCCCAACTTTTTTGGGATTTGTTGACACCATGAAATTTTGAAACAACATATTTTTCCCTTAAAATGATACATTCTCTCAGTTTAAACTTTTGATCTGTGATTTGTGTTCTATTCTGAATAAAATATTAGATGTTGGCACCTCCACGTCATTGCATTCAGTTTTTATTCACAATCTGTTTAGTGTCCCAACTTTTTTCGAATCCGGTTTGTACATTTGTGTTTATGCCTACATTAGCCAGACATGTCCAATAAATGTCTTTAATATAATAACCTCTTTATTTCATGTCCACATTTTTTTGTTTTGTTTAAATGAAATGAATAAAATCTTTTAATTTGTTATATAAAGTATCACAGATGTTTCAATTATTTATTTTTTAAACTTCTTTATTCGTTTAAAATTTAAAAGAACACAATAAAAAACTATTTACAATTCCACGTAAATAAAATATCAAACATTACATGAAATGAAAGGAAGCAGAAGAAGATAAAATCTTATGTCTGCCCCTTTTTAACAAAATTAATTCAAACAATCAATTCAATTTACAATAATCCAGAAAAGATATTACACATAAATAACTCATCATACTTTACCATTCATAAATTTTGAAACAAACCAATTTATATATATTTTTCCAGAAACGTAATTTTATTCATTTTGTAAACAAAGTCATTGTTTTTGCAACTTTGATATCGTTTTGATATGATATTAGGTATTGGACTTAAGTGATTTAGGATGAGAGGTCAGATTAAATTAATTTATAGTATTTTCTGAACAAATAAAATTGACTTGTTTTTTCTACATTAGACTATTTAGAAAGATAAGTCCTTAAATAAGGTCCATCTTGTCATCAAATATTACAAAATAAAAGAAGTGAATTTGTTACCTATGGTTGTGATGACAGTTCCAGCAAAGAAGAAGGAACTGTCCATGTCCCAGTAACTGGAGTTTGTCTCCCCAACAGGCCTCACTCCTCTGCTCACAGCTTTTATGGCATGCTGAAATAAGGAAAATATATAATTCAATGTTGACAAAATACAGCAACGTAAAACTGAGCCATTCTGCCAATAAAGTTAAGCTCAAATATCAGAAGAAAAATACTGCCAAAACTATTCCCAGCATCTGGCTCCGACTCCGCAGCTGAAATCTGATAAACAGAGGAATATCTGTTTTCATGTCAGCTCAGCTGATAATAACACAACAAACAGGTGTCGGCTTTAAACTGTCAAGTCCTGATGGTCTGAACAGAGGAGTGGTTGTGCTTCATCAGTAGTCAAGTGTTCAGGTGACCCTCAACACACATTTACATAACACTTGTGCAGTAAATGCAGACTGTTTGGCATCAGTTCGGAAGGTCAGTAACAAAAAGAGAGACAAATGTAAATTGGAGAAAAGAAAAAAGATCATAAAAAGGACTAATGTCTCATGATGTCTAACTGTAACAACAAAGAACAGGTCAGTTCATGAAGACAACTTCAGTTCATCAGTTCCACGGAGAACGTGCTTCAGCAGGATGTTGCCAAGTTGCTTTAGCAATTTAACTACACAATGTGATCTAAATGACTGAATTAGGGCTAAACAAAAATCAGACAAACTAAAAATAATAAATATCAAAATTTGAATGTCCTTTAATTTTTCAATAATGAAGTCTTTGTGTGTGTAATGAATCTACATAGTTTTAGTTGTGAAACAAAGTATTAATTTATGGAAAAGATGTAGAAACATTTTATGTGAGCCATGACATAAGAACTTTTCATGTCAGTTCTTTATACATTGGTAAAACAGTAAAAAAAACATTAAAAAAAACATTGGTAAAACAGTAAAACACATGAAGGATAGTATAAGCAAATTAATGACTTTGTCATGTAATGAATTACAAATAAATATAGAATATTAGTTTGTCATTGCAGTTTTGTGTCTCCAACATGTGTACATTGTTTACACGGTATGTAGACTGGATTTTATACACATACATACTGTATACACAAAGTAAGCATCGGATATATGTATGTATGTATGTATGTATGTATGTATGTATGTATGTATGTATGTATGTATGTATGTATGTATGTATGTATGTACGTACGTACGTACGTACGTACGTACGTACGTACGTACGTATGTACGTACGTATGTACGTATGTACGTATGTACGTATGTACGTACGTACGTACGTACGTACTCTTTTGTTTGTTTGATTATATATACTGTATATATATAATCAAACAAACAAGAGTATGTATGTATGTATATATATATATATATACACATACATACATACATACATACATACATACATACATACATACATACATACATACATACATACATACATACATACTCTTTTGTTTGTTTGATTATATATATATATAATCAAACAAACAAAAGAGTCAATGAAAGGGCAAATGTAATCTCATTCTGACATGAAGCAAATTATTCCTCTGCAGGGACAAGTATTGCCTGGTTTGCATATAATAATATTTTTCCACCTTTTTTTATCCTCAGCTTGTTGAACGTCTGGAGGAACATTTACTGCATCATTGTTCTTATTGATGTCCCTTTGTACACCATAGCCATGAGAAGTGAATCTGCTATAAAGCATGGTATTGTTTTTTTAATTTATCTGTTTATGGGAATTTTATGACCAAATAATTTATTTTCTCATCTTTATACAAATTTAGTCAGTTCTGTTTTCTCTCAGGAGCTCAATTAAATGATTTAATTTTCTTAGAGACAGTCAGCAGTGAGGAAGATCTAAAAGAAGCAGATTTTTTTCAGTATTTCTGAAGAGCGATGCATTTTAGCTAGTTGATTTAGAGCTACCCTCAACCTGTCCAGATGCATGTCCATATCATAAAACATGCATGTGACATACTTTTCAAAGCAATCAGAGCACAAACTGTAAGTGCCACATGCTTATTCAGTCTTGTATGAGATTGCTCCATGTTCACTTCTCAGCCACTGAGTCATATTTATGATTTTAAGAGACAGTTTTTGTAAAAATATCATTAAAAAAATTCAGATGCACTTCATGTGAGCATTATTGAGGCCTAAACCACAAATAACCTAATTCTATAGAGCCAAGAGGAGACATAAATAGATGCATAAATATTTAATCAGGAAATCTATTTTTGTCTCCTATCTTCTTACCAGTAATGCAGTATGTGAAATGTGAGAAAAATCACTTTTGTGCACATGAACTTTGAGCCAAGGATATTGTGTTGTAGAGTCATAAATTGTGATTTATTGGAGCTAAGTGGAAAAACAAAGGGCAGTTTTGATTCACCCATCATGTTTCATATGCAAGCGGACATTGTTGCAGAAACACATTCGTTACCAACTGGCTCTTGCCTAATGTGCTCTCACATACTCCACTGCAGGATTATTAGAGAGCAGATTTTTATCGGTGTGACTCCCTCTGCTCCATGGCAGGCGGCAGTAATGATCCAGGCAGCATGGTGCCTCACACTCTCCTTCATCCAACTGCGTATTGATACGGTGCCAAGAACACCCTCCTCTGCAGCATTTTTACCATTAGTGATATCTACAGCTTTACTCAGAAACACCTTGAAGCCTTGAGAGCCTATACAAGATTAAAAAAACACAATGAGCGCTGGTTTGACCTTGTGGAAACTATCAGAGGTTCAAAATGATTTATGGTGGGCAAAAAGGTGTTTTCAAAACTTTTCTTAAAATTGTGCAGACAGCAAAGATGCAAATTCTTCCCAAAGAGAATAAAAAACCTAGCATTCCTTGAAGGAATACCCACCATCAATCGCTTTTCATTCCAAAGTTTTAGATGAAGTTCAGTTATTGTGTTAGCATCGTGAACTTTTTCTCTTTAAAAGTTATCCAGTTGTGGATGTCTATCCGATGATTAATTTCTGGAAGTTTCATTGAAATTGGTTCAGGAGTTCAGGAGATATTTTTCTAACAAAGAAAGCTGACTCCTAGTTCTTATTGGCAAATAAAAAATAAAAAAAGAACTGCCATTGCTCAGGATTAGGCTCAACTATAACCACATCAATTTTTAGATCAGAGTCTGCAAAACTCTGAGTTAAAGCAACTTTTCTATCCAGCTTATTCCCCGGGTCTCTACTGTATAAATGATTCTGGTACAACTTCCTGTCAGACAGGAAGTAGCAGTAAAAATTTGTTAACCATGTAGCAGAGCATGGACCACGGTTTATTTGAAAGTAATTTACAATCAGTTTAGCAGATAAAACTCTGTTTTTGCTTTATTTACATTAATTTAACAACCATAAAGTTTACCATAAAAATAACATTTTATAATCATCAGAATAGCCGTGCTGAGTTCAGGTACCTGTTGTGTTTGAGGAGGAAAACCTGCATCCTGCTTTGTGTCTGGGCAACAATAAACCACCGGAGAAGAGACACCGGATCCTCAGAGGGATTGAAAACAGTGACAAGAACATCAGGTATGATTTCAAGTGTATGGAGGTCACAGCTTTATAGTATTTGTTTGTCTTCAGTTTTATGATTTTCTATGTAATTAACTCAAGCTCAGTGATGGAGCACTGGGCTCTGTGTCTGCTGTAAAGTCAATAAGATTGTGTCCCACCTCTTTTAACAAAACACCATCAACGTTATTACTGTGTAGATACTGATACACCTCAGAGCTTTTCAGGTTGTTCAGCACTTCACTGTCAGAAGAACCGAGTCTATGAAGGAGCTAAATATGCTAGTAGATGTAGCTAAATGTACTAGTAGATAGCTAAATATGCTAGTAGATGTAGCTAAATATGCTAGTAGATATAATCTGCAGCCACTTCTTCAGTTCGTCCTCCATCCCTCGTCCTCAGCAGACAATGGTATGATTATATTGTCTTGTTTGAGCTCTGACAGGTGTTGTTCTTACATGTTTAAATTAAATCCACAGTGCTCTGAGAAACTACATTAACTTGTACTGTTCACACATAAACAAACACCGGTTCTGGTCCACTCCAGAAGTATTGCCCATAATTCACACAAGACACCATGGGGGCTAGGAATAAGGTGGATAGGTTGTAGCAGTCATCCTGTGTTAGATTGAGTCCAAGCATTAATTAGTTCTGAATGTACTGGTACATCTAAATTAGATCTCTTGTAGCACTTTTAAAAATGTTGCTTGCACTTGAGCAATGTGCGTCTTTTTACAAACTTCAGGTGATTGGGTATATTTATTTGTAGATCTATGACTCATCAATAAACTGGAATTAACTGCTGCATCACATCAGGCAACTGTGTGAGTCATCCAAGCAGTGCTGGGATAGCCAATTAAAGGCCGCTGTTTTTGTGGGGACTCAGTGGGCGAGCGGGGAGTCCAGACACCGAAGCAGACAGGAGCAGCTCAGCAGATATGCACAGATACACACATTCTGTCAACACATGCTGAGGGGCAAACCTCAAACAAATATATTGCCTCCATCTGTCGTCTCTTGCACGCACACGCATTCTCTAAGGTTGCCATTTTTCTGTCAACTCCTACACCGAAACAGTTTGACAACAGTGACTCACCACTGCTGTGTGCCCTCTTCAGCTGCGAGCGACTTCAGCAAGAACAGAGCGATAATGTAAACTGTTAGAGAACCAGACAGACTTTTTGTTGGAGGACTTGTGAAGCAGCCTGTCCTGAAGGCCTTTTCTTGAAACGACGGAAGAAAATGTGCTGTTTGTGTGTACAAGCAACCCACATGCCTTGATATTTGCTGTGAAATGTTCAACTTTTGCCATGGTTTAGTAGAAGATAAAACATTATATCCCATCTCACTTTTGTATATTTGCCGTACATTTCATTACCATTACATTTCCTCTTTATGTATCCGACACTACCATACGTATCGTGATCTCCAGCAGGTTGTCCCTGATTCACTGAAGCATGAAGTTGAAACATCACAAACACCGTGATTTAAAAGTTTATGCAGCAAAACCCCAATATAAACATTACATAATCTTATGCTGCAATGTGCTGCAGTATTATGGCACTTTTCAATTGGGTGCTGATATTGTTTATCTCTATTATCCACCTTGTTACAACTGTGTATCTGCGGTACATTCCTATGTGTTACTGGCATATGTATTGCATAAATATAATATTGCTCACACTGCCATGTGCTTGCTGTTGTGTGCAGAATGCATTGTTAGACAAAATGTGATGTAATATTACCAACAATGTCTGCACAGTTATTTTTGTTCCAATGGCATACTGTGTCTGGTCATAAGATGTATACCAATATAAGACCAACAGTTTTTACTGGTCTGTCAGTCTACAAGAACTTGGCAGTAATTTGTTGTTCGGGGTTAAGTTTGGATTTTACTTTATAACAAGGAGCTCAGAAGACAAACTGCCTGACTGACAAGAAGCATCAGAGGGAAGCAACAAGGAGAATACGATGGTAAGTGAGACCACAGTCTCATTAATGGTTAATGGTGACATTGTGCTGACCGAAGACTGCTGATCCGCCATCACCACAAACTCATGGAAGAAGTGAGACAAGAAAATGTTGCAGAACACTACAGCAAGACATAAAAACCAAACGTCGCAACATTAAAAACAACAATTTGCCCATGCATACACCATGTTTATACCACAGTACACTAACTTTCCCACAACCAAATACACATCATGGCAACGCATCATTATTGTTGCATATTGTTACATTTACATCACAATTTTTTTTAATATGTTTCATTATTGCCTGCCACCAAAAGTCAAAAGACAGTGTCAGGCAATAGTTTGTGCCTTTGTCTTTGCAAGTGTGTGACTGTGTGTCTTTCATTGTCTGTCTTGTTCTCAAAATATCTCATGCATCACTGAACACATTTTAATGAAACTCTCAGAACATAATCTGCTGCTACAACTGACTGTTTTTGAGTCAACCCAAATCAAGATAACCACACAACTGAGCAACCTGAGCTAGCACAACAAAGGCTAACTCTGTCAATTTGACAAACACTCAGTTAAAATTTGGTGTGGCAGTAACTGAGAGTCATCCCCAACACATACTCCAATAGTTAAATGGTAAATGAACTGTCCTTATGTAGCACCATTCTATCTTATTGAGATACTGTACTCAAAACTCTTTACAACACAATCTGTGCCTTCTTTTACCCATTCATACAGCACTCTACTAGATCTCTACAAAGATAATCTGACTTTGTATCAGAGCTTTATCACGTTCATACACTGATGGGACAGACATCAGAGGCAATGAGGTGTTCAGTGTCTTGCCCAGGGACACTTCAACATGGGACTGCTGGTGGCATCAAACCCCCAACTCTTGCATTGGAGGACAACTGCTCTAACCACTCAGCCACAGCTGTCCCAAACAGCTTGCACAAGACTAGCAAGAGACTGTGCACAATGCTATTTTCAAGGTCTGACCAAATAATACATTCTGGTGGATGGAGAAAAGTTTCAGGAGTGATTTGTGACAAAGGGGTGTCAGCAAAGGTCAAAGGAAAAGTTTACAAGACAGTGGTGAGACCAGCTATGTTGTATGTTCTGGAGACAGAGACATGGACAAAAAGACAGGAGACAGAACTGGAAGTAGCAGAAATGAAGATGTTGAGGTTCTCCTTAGGAGTGACAAGGATGGATAAGATCAGGAATGAGATCATCAGAGGTACAGCACATGTTGAACAACTGGGAGATAAAGTTAGGGAGGCCAGACTGAGATGGTTTGGACATGTCCAGAGGAGGGACAGTGGGTATATTGGTAGAAGGATGTTAGAAATGCAGCTGCCAGGAAAAAGACAAAGAGAAAGGCCAAAGATGTGGCATATGGATGCAGTTAGAGAGGACATGACGGTAGTTGGAGTGAGGACAGAGGATGCAGAGGACATAGTGAGGTGGAGGAGGATGACTCCCAGTGGAGACCCCTGAAGAGGGAAAAGCCGAAAGAAGAAGAAGAAGAAAGAAGACCAAAACGACACATTCTTCATGTTTTGGCCCACATTAAAAGGTTCAATCCCCGATTGGGCCTGGGGTCTTTCTGTGATGAGTTTGTTTGTTCTTCTCGAGCTTGTGTGGGTTTTCTCCGGGTACTCCTGTTTCCTCCCACAGATACAAGACATGCATGTAAGTCTGCGTTCAGGCCCAGGCCTCCCTTGCAAAAGAGATCTGTGATCTCAATGGGATTTGCCTGGTTAAATAAAATTAATAATAAAAAAAAAGGATTTCAGACCCACAACATGCACAGTAAAATACAAAAGTACCATAAAAATTGGAAGCGTGGTTTGCTTTGTTTTGAGCAGAAAACACCTTTGTCACATAAAAACATAGATACACACATGCTGATATTATTGTAAAATTTCAGGGTTTCTGGGTCATGTGCTGTGATCTGATCATTTGTCCAGGAGACACTTTTGGAGATGATTCACCTTCTTCTGCTCTGAGCATCAGGAGGTTTGTGACTACTGGGCCGTGCATGAATAATTGATTCCCTGTGGACCCGAGGCGCACCATGCTAAAGGTTTTAATTTCCACACTTCTCCTTGGGAAGTACTGTCATCGATTAAAAAAACAACAAAAAAAAACCATCATGATAGTGCTTTAGTGGCTAAAAGGTTGAGCACCAGAGATGTAAAGTACTCTGGATGCTTCTCTGAAACTGAAAACAACAACACGAGTAAGGAAGGAATCAAATAGAAATGTAGCAGAAGTGAAGCAGATCGAGTGCTTTTGTGTGATTCTTTGTGGTGATTTCAAGCTAAAGGAAATCTAAAGAGCCCACGCAGCACTCATCTCAGTCTATCCACTCTGAAAACAAGGGATGAACACTGAAATAATATTTTGTTTTTCCTTCAGATTTCATTTATTCAGAACATTTCTTTCCTCTCTTCTGAAATTATGACTGAAAATCGCGACAGTTTGGATGTTTCAGCTCTGCCACCCTGTGACAAATCAAACTTTCAGCTCAGCAGACTTTACACCGACACGATCCAAATCATTTTCCAATTTTAGTTTCCACTTGCACGTGTCAGCATGATGTAGTGACCCCTAAATCTCAACCCATAATTCTCAGCGTGACGCAGGAGAGCAGCACAAATCACAGTTACACTCCTTGTTGTTGCTGCTGACTGTGTAAAAAGACAGTAAAATTAATAGTTACGTTGCCTTGTGATGGAAATTGTTCTTTGTAGTCCTGCTTATTTCCTGGCACAGTGTACAGGCTGATAAAAAAAAACAGGGCTGATAGAATGTGGAACACAGCAGAGACAGCACTGTAGAGATTGGCTACAGTTACTCTGTTGAGAGAAAAGATCATTCTGATAGAAAGAGTCCATCTGGGCCTGAAGACAACAAGTACAGTAGGTAATAATCACCTGTATCTGTTTTCATGCATACATTTACATTTGTCTGTCTTTAAGCAGAATATCTCCGCATTACTGCATTTTATTGAAACACTAAGAAAGCAAACATTCGACTGATTCACTTGTGGAGTCAGCCCAAAACAAAATGGCCACCACAACTAACTAACCGTGGCAAACGCAAAAATGACTGTGACCACGTTAATTTTACTGACAGTGAGTTAAAGTGAGTCCAGCTACAGGCAGGAGGTGGAACACCTGGAGAGCTGGTGCAGGAAGAACAACCTTCACATCAATGTGAAGAAGACCAAGGAGATGGTCGTGGACTTCAGACAGAACAAACACACCTACCACACACACACACACACACCCTGAACATAAGAGGATCTGCAGTGGAAGTGGTCTCCAGCTACAAGTACTTGGGTGTGCACGAACAACAACCTCAGCTGGAGCAACAACACCACCAGCCTGATCAAGAAAGGTCATCAGAGACTCTACTTCCTCAGACGGCTGAGATGAGCTGGTCTGAGCAGCCCAGTCCTCACCTCCTTCTACAGGTGTGCAGTGGAGAGCATCCTGCACACCACCTGCATCATGAAGGACCCCACTCACCCAGCACATACTTTTTTCCCTGCTCCCCTCAGGAAGGAGGTTGAGGAGCATTAAGTGTAGAACCACTAGACTGAGAGGAACAGCTTCTACTCTGAGGTTGTTCATGCACGTAGCCAGGGGGGGTTCGTTGGGTTCGAACGAACCGCCCACTTTGCCTATGAAGTCCCGCCTACAACTCCCGCACAACACAAGTTCTGTGTTAAGAGAGGTGGAAAGAGAAGGTATGGAGACGCCGCTAATGTCGAACCGGTTAACACCATAGACTTAATATGCCTGTGGTTAACACAAACTCCTTTTTTTTTATCCAATAAAAGACAAACGTAAAATAAGTTCAACCAAGTGAGGATCGGACCCGAGTCGAGATAAAGTTTGGAGTGGCAACCCGACGTGCTTCCAGTGAACCACCGAGGTGTGTTGCTCTTTTCAGGTCCACTGTTCCTTCAAATGAACCGCCCCTCATAAAATCCTGGCTACGCCCATGGGCTGTTAGACTCATGAATCTCTAACCAGAATAATCACTGTAATGACACTTTAACTGGAGATATGTGACTTATCTGTGCTGCTGATCTCATGCTGCTGATCTCATGCTGCTGATCTCATGCTGCTGATCTCATGCTGCTGATCTCAAACTGCTGATCTCATGCTGCTGATCTCATGCTGCTGATCTCATGCTGCCGTATTCATTCCTACCCATCAGCTCACCACAGACTCATGTTCGGGCCGCTGTTTAATAAACTATATTATTTTAAATTATTAGTGTTTTATCTTAGATCTTTTAGCGTGCTGTTTGGCGTTGGTTTAGCATGTATCTTAGATCCTTATATAGTGTTTCTTTTTATATTTTTGCTAATTTTGGGTGTAACTGGGACCTTGAGTAGACAATTTTGTTCCACTTCCTGTACCACGTGTGATGCGAATGACAATAAACTTGAACTTAAAGTTAGACGTGGTAGTAGCTGATCATCCTCCCAAACTCTGCTCTGAGTGCTATCAAAACACAAGAGTTTTATATAAAATTCTGATATGCTAGTGCAGCACGGTGGCTCTGTTGGTAGAGCTGTGGCCTCTCAGCAAGAAGGTCACTGGTTCAAAATCCCAGCCAGGGGCCTTTCTGGGTACAGTTTGCATGTTCTCTCCATGCATGTGTGGGTTTTCTCCAGGTACTCCAGTTTCCTCCCACAGACCAAAAACATGCATGTTAGACTGATTGTAACTCTAAATTGTCTCTTGGTGAGAGAGTGAATGGTTGTTTGTCTCTATGTGTCCCTGTGATGGACTTGCGACCCGTCCAGGGTGTACCCCGCCCCTCGCACTGTGATTGCTGGACATGGGCACTGGCGACCCCCGTGACCCAAAATGGAAGAAGCGGATAAAAGATAATGGATGGTTCTTTGATGGTTCTTTTGGTCCACTGTCCTATCAGAGAGCTCATACAGAGAAAATTTTATTTTTCTCATTTCCTTCAATAAGTGAGTGGGTGGATGTAAATCGCCCACTTGTTCATATATTTAGGTGTTTAGTGCCTCAACTTAATCATGTGGCAGATAAAATAAAAATAACTCAGAATATATGTGTTTAGCACATTTTTCAAAAAGTGCAACAAATAGATGAATTTGTAGAGCATGAGCAGACACCAGGTACACAGACGCCTCCACGAAAGGATTTCTCAGCAGACAGACTGTGTGTTGGAGTCGAATTATTCATTCATTCAACCTTTATTTAGTCAGGTAAATCTCAATGAGCCTCGAGGGCTCATTTACAAAAGCGACCTGCTACAAACTAAAGAATGATGAACAGCAATACAGTAGTAGAATTTCCTTAAACAACAAACAACAGAAAAAAAAAACATAGGAGAGAAATAGAAAGTGAAATGCAAAGTATCAAAACTAGCAAAACACCACAAGGTAGATGTACAAAATCAAAAACAAGAACATATCTGCAGAATTAAAGATGGCTGTTCACAAACCGACCTAAAAATTCATTCGCCTCACAAAGTAGTTCCTCCTAATAAATACTGTTGTGTACCTTTGTTCTGTGCATTTCAAAACTATCTTGGTGGCTGTGATGGGTCCATGTTTAAATGAGTCTTCTTGTAATCAGTAATCCGTCGGCTTGATCCTTGTTTGGAACATTCATAAAAAACCAATGATGATTTATTCTAATACAATTTCTTTACGTTTAGGTTTTTTTTATGAAAGTGAAACAAAACTTTTACAGATCCAAACAATTCTGGACATGAGTGTTTGTCAATCCACTCTCTCTGTCTTGTGTCATGAGCCACATTTCAGATGGGAATGGATGTGGGAGGTGTCCGTTTGTCTCATGTATGAGACCGGACTGTTTTACACGAGACACATCAGCCCACAGGAGGAAGAAAAGAGGAAACAAATGTGTTCACAAAAACAAACAAATGTAAACAACAACAATAAATCAAATATTAAACAAAATATATCACAGAAAATGTGACACGATTTGTCAAATTTGTGCAGTAAGTGATTCAGGAAATTCACGTCCGCCACACTGATAGTGTTGCTCAGGATCCGCCGCTGGGAGCAGACGATTGTACTCAAGCACAAAATTAACTCAACTAACCACCTGTACAAGCTCAGACTGAAGGTGTTCATATAAATTAATTAATTTACTAAAGAGGTTAGTGTTTCACTCGATCACATATTATTTGTAGCGTAGCACCTAATCATCTTCTAATTTATATATATTTATTACTTTCCAAGAGTTTATTAAAAAGACAACCCTGTTCAGTTTTATAACAGTGTATTTGTGCTAACAAAGGGTTTCCATCTTGAAACAAAAAGTTCAACATCAGACAGTGGTGTTGGAAAGTTTGTGAACTCTTTATAATGTTCTATATTTCTGCATAAATATGATCTAAAACATCACCAGATTTTCACACAAGTCCTAAAAGTAGATCAAGAGAACCCAGTTAAACAAATGAGACCAAATATTATACTTCGTCATTTATTTATTGATAAAAATGATCCAATATTACATATTTGTGATGGTAAAAATATGTTAAATCAAACAGGGTGTCCACTCACACCTGATCATCATCAATGATTGAAAACACCTGACTCTAATTTCACCTTCAAATTACCGTAACTGATAATCCTAGAGGTTCACATACTTTAACCATCACAAACATGCAACACTGGATCATTTTTATCAATACATAAATGAGCAAGTATAATATTTTAGTCTCATTTGTTTAACTGGGTTCTCTTGATCTACTTTAAGGACTTGTGTGAAAATATGATGATGTTTTAGATCATATTTATGCAGAAATATAGAAAATTATAAAGAGTTCACAAACTTTCAAGCACCACTATAACATTTTATTTTACAGGTATGCTCTTATTTGTTGTGGAAGTAGCTAAGAGGTGTCCCCAGTACCTCTTTGAGTGCTAAAATATTGCATTACACTTTTTGTTTAAACCTACATTAATAATTGTTGGAGTAAACACTCTTTGTCCCCATCTGTTAGCAAAATATCTCCTGAACCAATGGACATATTTCATTAAAACTCTCAGAGACATATGAATAACCTGCATGTAATTATCTACATATAATTATGTTTTAAGTTCAACTCAGTTTAAGATGGCCGACACTGCTTATCAGTGTTTGTTTTTGTTTTGTCCTTCACGGAATGTTTTTCTTTTATTCCAAATAATTATTTATTTATTTATTTATTTATTTATTTATTTTAAAATGATAGGGAATTGCACATTTGCAAAATTGCCTCCCAGATTATTAAAACAAATATATCCTAAAATTTTATTTTAGGATATAATATTTTAGGTTGTTTTTTTTTTCCTTCTATTTTATATCCTATGAAGTCATCTGTACACAAAAATCAACATTCAAGATCATGCAGTTGTTAGAATTTGCTGCTCAAACCAGTAATATTAACTTAAAGTTCTTACTGACGGCAGAGCCGTCTGCAGAACTGCAGCTAATCAGTTCAGAACAGTCAGTTCTGTCATTACTTCAAGAGCTCGTATCCATCTACACACTCACCTTGATGATGTCATCCAGCTGGTCAGGAGTGACACACGGGTGTTTCTGCAGGAATGATGCCTTCTCCTGGGTGATGCTAGTCTTCTGGTCACTCTCAAAAGGTTGTTCAAGAGCTTTGAAGGCCAGAGCTCCACCGACCAGGTACAAAACCACCACAATGAACACCGCCAGCACCGTCTTCCACTTCATCACTGATTGGAGCGCTGCAATCGAGCCGTCGTTGTTGGCCTCCAAGCTTGCCACCATGCTGGCGGAGCGGGACGAGATGGAGAGGCGAGGAAGTGCGCCGTGGCCGTTGGCTCTTGGTTCGTAGCCCATGGGGTTCTGCATGGTGGCCACACTGGCGTGGACCAGGCTTGACTTCACCATGCCAGCCTTCATCTTCTTGGGAGTGACCAAGTGGGTCTGGACCGCCACTGGGTCAAAAAAGATGGGGAAATCATGGGTGAACATGTGGTTTACAATTTTCTTTAAAAGTATTTGCACAAAAACAGATTTTTGATCTTTTTTGAGTCATTCTGGGGGTTGGATGGGTTTGGTTAACAAAAAAAAAAATCCTAAAGTTTATTATAATACATAATGAAAATTCCAAATTATAGGCTTGAGAAAAGTAATAAAGGTTCCCCTCCACCTTTTCTTATGGCTTACATTTTACATTTAATAATAGCAGTCAGTCAGACATAAGAGCCTTACAGCTACTGAAAACACATCACCCTTCATGCAGGTGTTAAAAGCAGCTGAGCTCATGAATGGCTTTTTGCAGAGCTAAAATTTAAACATGTTATCCACGTCTGCAGCAAGACGCCCTGTCACCTAAAAATGATCCTGTCGTAAATATGCTAAGACGTTTCAGAAAACGTAATCGTGCGTTCCTGTTCTGATGAGAAAACACACCGGGAGCACAGATAAATGTGGAAAACCAGAATTAGCACTTTTGTTTAAGGACATATTGATGGCAAGTCCTAAACTCCTAAAATAAGACAAGTTGTCTTGCAGAAAAGCTGCTTCAGATGAATGATGAGTGTAGCAGTGAGCTGCAGCATCCAGGAGGCAGACAAACTTAGATTCCTTTGAATGTATCGATTGCATAAGCCTTTCAGAGCATTGGCCTTCACCCCAACGCCTCTTTCCTCTGGCTGAAGAGCAGAGAATGCCTCTGAGATATTGGGTGGAGCTTGTTGTCTATAAGGATGCAGCCTTCAAAGGCGGAAAAGAGAAATGGACTCCACGGGTTTGTTTACTGGCAGTGTATGTCACACACTGCGCCGATAAATCCAAAGAGAAAGGGTTCTCACGTGTGATCAATCTTTTCAGTAAATCCCCACAACAGTGAGTGGATCAATAACAGGAAAGTGATCCTACAGGCCAGGAAAGTGCCAAACAGCCACTTTTGATTAACAATATACATCTTAAAGGGAGGTGGGTGTTATTTTTATAGTGTTGACACATCAATGAGCAGAAAGACTGCAAACAAAGTTGATGTGGTTTTAATGAGATTTTATTAGTGTTGCCAGTGGATTAATTGCTACTTATCGCTTCTTATCAGCAATTAAAATGGAGTCAATTAGTTATGCATCAAAATGAAAGGAAGACGGTTTATACAGATTTATTTCTTCAGTCTGAAAATTATATGTGAACATGAACTATAAGATATGAGAGCCTGAGATCAGAACCAAAACTGCAGTGAACAAGATGCAAGCTTGAGATGTCGGAGACTGCATTACTGTAAAGTCGTTTTCAGACTATACTGTAACAGCTTTACATCGATTTTTGCAAATTAAATAAGCACCTGAGTGGAAAGAAAAGCGAATGTGATCATGTCTGAGGCTCTCAGCCTTCACTCCCTGCATCTAACATCTCCAAGTCAAAAGGAGATGGTGCACAATGGAAGTCTATGTGGATGAAGACGTGTCATCAAATGTTGCATTTATACCACACTTAAAGCCAGTTTGGTAAACAGATATATAAAAGACTAAACATTAATGTTGGTTAAACTCTAAGTTTAAAATACATTTTTTGGTAAGTCAGTAAACACAATGGCAATTTGGTGCCGTTATGGCAGGTTGCAGGCATTCAACTCACCAGCTGAGCCTCAAACCCATAAAGATACTGGGATTAATCCACTTCCGGCAAATGTAGTACTTCAAAATAAAGCGTAATGAAAGCTGTTTTAACATTTCACCAACAATTTCTGTATATTAAAACCCTATTTTAAAACCCTGGCGTGGGTTGGGTTTTACTTCCGTTCGGGTTTTAAATCAATCACTGTGTTTTTATGCATTTAAGGAGGACTGACAGGAAACGGGGCATCAATGACTCATTAGAACAGGGGTCACCAACCTTTTCGAAACTGAGAGCTACTTCGTGGGTACGGAGTCATACAAAGGGCACCAGTTTGATAAAGTCTTCGGAACAAAGCGTAAATTGAAAAAAATGTATAATAAACTATTTTTAAGAACATATTTTTAAGATAGACATTTTAAAATATATATAAATAGAAAAAAAGAATAACAACTGAATAAAATGAAATTTTAAATGCAGCTCAGTAGTGAGTTGTGCTATTTTTAGAACAGGTCCGCGGGCACCTCAAATGGTTCTTGGGGGCACCCGGGTGCCCGCGGGCACCGTGTTGGTGACCCCTGCATTAGAAGACCCTCTCTCTGAAAAACGTCAACATATGACAAATCTTAAAAATGCAAACTGTGTAGTGACTTCATGTAAACATTCCATGCAAATTCCAATACGCTATTATTTTGAAAGAACTTCCGGTTTGATCATTATTAATTCGGCGAGCTTGACGTTTTGCCTGTGCGCTTGTGTCGGTGCTGCCCTGCGCAATGTGCTCAGTGGAGGGTGGAACATGCACACCTTTACTACTTAGGGCATTCTGCATCATGTGTCACATGGTCTGAGAGGAATCCTTCACACACAAACAACAAGAGTACTTGAATAATTAGCTGTTTTAAAGAGTTCAAGAGAGAAACAGTGTAATGCGGATGTGCCGCAGGAGTGGGCAGCTGTTTTCAACAACACAAACTGACTAACTGGCAACAAACGTGACAAAAAGCATCATTACCTTGCTCAGGGTCCCAGTTCACTTGTTTTGTCGGGTGTTCTATTGGAAATTTCATCTCTGATTTTTTTTTTTTCAGTCACAACACTGACAAACTCAAATAATAATAATAATAATAATAATGCGAATCCAAAATCAGACGCTAAAGGGAACAAGATGAATTACGACGTCTTCCTTCCCCCGCTTCTTCTTCTTCGGTGCTTCATGTTTTTTGCGCTGAAGCTGCTTTGGAATAAACGCATCACAAAACCGCATTGTCTGCCTTTCAAGTGGAGAACCCCCACCTCCTCCACCTCCTCCTCCTTTTTAACCCCCGCCCTGCTCGAGCACGGTGTCGCTACCACCGACAGACAAGAGATGAGGTGGTGGGCTCCAGATGTTCCAGATGCCTCACACCCCTCCCTGGTCCAAACAACACCACTGAAGAAATGGTCCGGTCCACAGAACCTGCAGCGTGCGCGTGTGTGGCCAAGCGTTTTTTACGCACGCGTGGAGAACAACAGAGGATGCTCTCCTCCCTCTCCTCTCCTCCTTCTCCTCTCCTCTCCTCTCCTCCCTCTCTGCAGCCACGACTCCACCTGCCCTGTTGTCTCGAGATGCGTCGAGCCTCGCGTCACGCTTGCACGCGTCGTGTGTGACAAGTGACTTCAAAACCACTGTTGTGGATGGAGCCACACAGCGGCGTGCACGCGCTATCCCCTCATCGTTTGGCAGCTGAGCACATGGCGCACGACGGTACCAAATCAGTGACCGCCAAACTATTGCATCATTCATGTGTGGGAGTAAACGTGAATTATTGATGATGGTGAAGATGGACAACCTGCTCCAAACCATCATGCCCAGTTGCCTACTGGTCTGATGGAACATGCACACAGTCTCTGCTGGGAGATTGATGACCAAACATTCTGTTGTCAAGCTCTTAATGTAACATCCATCCATTATTTTTATTTGCTTCTTCCTTTTCGGGTCCTGGGGGTGCCATATCCAGTCACTGTGCAAGAGGGGGGACACCCTGGACAGGTCTCCAGTCCATCACAGGGACACAGATGCCGGGTACCCACCAAACGCGTTTCAGGCAGCGGAAGCAGCCGGTTTACATTGAAAGTCTATGTGGAGGCGAGGCGCGGCAAAACGTGACGCGGTGCGTTTTGAGCATTTCAAGCAATGCGGCAGTTCTTTTCCGCGTACGTGACGCGTCCAAAGCAGCCAATGCCGGAGTTCAAATATTTGAACTTTGGCTGCTCGACGCATCGCAGCAACCAATCGGGAGAGGCCCTGCTATGTGAGGACGCAACGACGACGGGACTTTTTTTGGACTTTTTAAACTTACCCAACAAGCCTCCATGAAGAAACCAGCCTCCAGTAAGAAACTTGGCATTTTTACAGTTGCCGCTGTCCACTCGAGCGTACGATCACCCCAAACATTAAAAAAATCTTTTAATCTCAACAAAGACTTTCGGAGCTGCAGTTCGGCTTGTAGAAAACCCACTCAAGTAGTAACAAGGCTCACGA
The DNA here is from genome assembly GCA_038048925.1 of Garcialebias charrua. NCBI lineage: Eukaryota > Metazoa > Chordata > Actinopteri > Cyprinodontiformes > Rivulidae > Garcialebias > Garcialebias charrua. The sequence goes on along the minus strand of JBBPBX010002127.1, from coordinate 24,258 downwards.
ACAGCTGATTTCATCTACTCGGTGTACAAAAAACAAAACAAACCCGATTGGAAAAGGAGCCACACGCCCCTCCCACTGCGCATCTTCAGACGCGTTCGGTGGGAACAGACATCTGGTGATAAGCAGCCTGGAGCATCTGGAGCGTTTTTGATGCTCAAGACGCGTTCGGTGGGTACCCGGCAAGAGAGACAAACAACCATTCACTCTCTCTCTCTCACCTAAAGACAATTCAGAGTTACCAGGTCTAACATGCATGTTTTTGGTCTGTAGGATGAAACCGGAGTACCTGGAGAAAACCCACACATGCACGTAGAGAACATGTAAACTCCACCCAGAAAGGTCCCAGCTGGGATTTGAACCGGCGACCTTCTCACTGAGAAGCAACAGCTTTACCAAACCAGTCACGCTAATGTAACTTACTTTTTGTTCCACACCAATACACCTGATTATAAATCCATGAAAGTGCACTTATTGTTACAGAATGCTTTTAAAGAGTTTTATCAACAAACAGATGTCCTGTTTATTATGGCCCAAAGGCTTTGCTAATCTGAGCTCACTTATTTTTGAGTAAAAACAAAAATGGTAAATGGTAAATAGAGCTTATTTATATAGCGCTTTCCAGCCCCCTGTGAGGAGCCCCAAAGCGCTTTACAATACCAGCCATCCACCCATTCATTCACACATTCATACACCGGTAGTGGTAGCCTGCCTTGCAAGGCGCCATCCAGACCTACCAGACCTAAAAAGATGTTTGTTTGTTTTTTACCGGTACTACATTATAGATGAATCATATGCTATTTTATGGTAAATGGACTGTAATTATATGCCACCTTTCAAGATGCTCAAAGCTCTTTACAACATCATTTGTGCCTCATTTACCTCCACACATTCATACAGCACTCTACTAGATCTATACAAAGCTAATTGAACAAATCATTCTAAAGAGACTAATCTTATCACATCCATACACTGATGGGACACACATCTGAGACAAGGGGTTCAGTGTCTTGCCCAGGGACACTTCAGTAGGTGACTGCTGGTGGAATCAAACCCCCAACTCTCTCATTGGAGGACGACTGCTCTAACCACTCAGTCACAGCTGCACACGACTCTCTTTTATCAGTTTTTTTTTCTTTCATTTACCCTTTGTATATACAGGTACACTGTACTGTAGTCCCATTGAGCCATGAGAACTCATTTTCAAGAGAGACCTGATTAGGGAGCAGATGGTGGAGTTAAGGGCCTTGCTCAGGGGCCCAGAGTGGGTCGAATGAGGGTGGAGGCAGGTGTGGGTGTTCACCTTTTTCCACCCACATTTTTTGATGTTGTCTGTACCGGGGCTTGAACCAGCGATCTTCCAATCACAGGCCCACCGTCTCTAACCACTGCTCCACCACTCCCCTTAGAAAACTATGTGTCAAAGTTTCTCAATGCCTCTTTATTTCAAATCATTTCAAATTTTTAATAATGGCTCAGAAGCACATCTTTATGTTTGTGGTCAAAACTGACCAGTATGATTTTAATTGTGTGTCCAAAACTATGACAGTTTCATTTAAATGGTAGTGTGTTATGACCGGAAAACAGCCAAAACATATTTATGGACACTGGACACAGAAGAAGTTTTAAAAGAAATTTTATTTAACTAAAACTAAGGGTGTCCAAGCTGGTGAGGTCCCTTCTGGCTTCTCCCACCAGGCCTGGAGCGTCTTCTCCTGGAACAGCGCCCTTAACAAAAAATAATAAATTAAAGATAAAAAAGTACAAAGGAAAGATGGACAGGTGAGTCTGGCCAAACACAGGAAAACGCCACCCAGGCAAACCCAACCCCAATACGGGGCCGTCGTGTTTCCCCAGGTGACGATCTACCTGTAACAACAAGGCCCTCACTAACCAATAAAATAAAATACGAAAACTAGGCTACTAACCCTCACCTGTCAAAAGTACAAATAAAAAGGCAAAGAGAGAAAAAAAATTAACAGTCCCTCTCTCAGTTGACCACAGTTGTCCTTCTCCAGGACTGTTGAACAAACACTGTCCTCAGTGTCACCGATAATACTCTCAATTAAGCCTCCTATGCCTAAACACAGGCACACTCCTCCTAAGTCCAAAACTTAAAGGACAACACCCACCATGTTTTCAAATTGCATCGCCATTAATATTTATTAGTTTATTTAAAAATAATACAGGAGCGTTTATTTATATTGTAGAGAAATAACGCTAAATGTGTTATTTCATGATTTATAGCAGATTTTAGCAGAAGCTCCAGGAAAAATCTGCTCCTCTCCATATATGGGCATTCACATGGGCATTCATGTCACTAAAGTGACCACCTTGGAGTTACAGGCAGAGTTATAATAAGCATTCATCAACTTCCATGACCATTGCTCTGAGCGAGGGAAAAAAAAGCGAAGCATTTTTAAATATTCCCTAAAGCTGCCTGTTGATTAATCCTGCTGTCGCTCACTGATGTCTATCATATTCTGAGCGAGCATCCACGTAGACATACTAGTTTAATTTGCTGGATTGCGACAAATTCATTCATTTCCGCATCAGCTTTTTATTCTCTCCCCCCGTGACCAGACAGGTCGGGAGTACAGAAAAGGCAGCCGCGCAACGGAGCTCTGCGCGCGTGCTCCCCCGTGCTCCCCCGTGCTCCCCGCAACAAGGCTGGGACGGAGCAGAGCCCTGACACGCATTCAGAACTTCAAAGGTGACCAGCAGAACGGGGAGCCAGAGACGCGCGGCTCGCTCCTCTGGGCAGAATGAGAGCAGCAACGGTCCGCAGCGGTGTTATAAAATAAATAATAAATAAAATCAGAGCGCTGGTCCATATGTACACACAAATGCACCAGGAAATATGCAGTTTTATCTCCCACTCTCATAAACCTCCATGGAAACTCACTCCTGCCTTCTGCCTTCTGGAGACGTAACTGAAGTCACATGACACTTCGGCACTCTTCGGCCGAGTTTCCGGATTCATTCGGGAATGGTTTTTTTGTTTTTTTTTTATCCTCGCCTGGCCCAAATGCAAAAATGAAAATAGACATCATATTAAATTACAGTAATTGTCCTATATGGTGAATTGTTACTGTCATGGTGGGTGTTGTCCTTTAAGTTACAGCTAGCACCAGTGCTGGGTAGCGCTAATCCAAAAATTAGTTACGCTATTTCTAAAGCACTAATTTATTTATTTAGGTCCGCAATTTCAAAAGCACTAATGTCTTATGAAAATTAGGGGAAGCTAAATTCTAAACCGATAAATAAATTCAACAATTGGTAGCTAGCAAGTTATGCAATATTTGCACTACACTGCCAACTAGCGGTCCATATCCTAGATGTTATTACTGTTTTTCTCTTACATTTTGTTGTTGGATGTAACTGGGACCCCGTGTACATAATCTCATCTCATCACATGTACTACATGCGGTGCAAATGACAATAAAGACTCTCTGACTCTGATAATAATATTGTTTGTAATAATAATCATTTTCTTTTAGTATAACCAATAGACAAAATACACAGAACAAAACAGACCCTGATTACACCAAAGAGTTCTTTTTTCCCTATTTTAAATCAGTTCTTGAATCCCAGATGATTAAAGGTCCATCAATCAATAATCTGGTAGTTTGTAGTTCATGATCCAGGGTAATATGTCCAGAAAAAAACAAATAGTTTGGTGCAATTTAAGTCCTACCGCACAGCTGCGGTGATCCGGTAGCTTGCCATCCTGGGTGGGAACAGGGGGTGAAAAAAACCCTGACCTAAACAAGGTCATAAACAAAACAAAAATTAGCATTACTATATACACAGGACTAAACTGTTATCAAAAATAGTTAAACATTCACATAGTTAAACATTCACAAAAACAAATAAAATAATTCCAGCAGGTATTTTTCAAGAATCATTCAAATGTCCTGTTAAGCACCTTGGTCAATGCAAGGCATTGCAGGAAGGTGCTATACAAATAAAGTTTATTATTATTATTATTATAACTTCAATTCAAAGACCACATCAACAGTACATATCAAATTAAAGTTACAGATCAAGTTTTAAAGTGCACTTCCAAGTTGTATCCAAGTTTAATTCATATAAGAGTCAATTAAGCTTAATTTACTTTACTTTTAATATTGTTTCAAAAAACAAATAGTAATTTCTTTTTTCTTGCGCAACCCAAAATAAATTAAACCAATTCCAAATTTCTATAGGCAGTAAACAGATTTAATGAAAAGTAACTAAAATGATCCTAAAAGGATGAAATTACAAAAAAATCAAAGGATTTATTTAATACTTTACGTATACAGCAAACCCCCGACCTACGACTCCACCGACCTGCGAACCACGGGACCTACGAACGAGCCAAAGTTGAAGAATGCCATCGACGTACGGCAGAAAATACGTGACCTACGAACGAACCAAGTCAAAATATGTAATCGAGCTACGGCAGACTGGATGCACGACCTACGAACGAGCCCCATTACAAGTATATAATCGAGCTACGGCGTAACTGCGTCACATACGGCAATCGGCGAGGTGGGGGAGGGGATTGCCTTTGGCTGTTGCTTGTTGGGCATGGGCGTGACACTGCGCATGACAGTGGAAAATTACCGCCAGCGAGAGGGGGGGGCTGGGCTTCTGGCGGATGTACACACAGCCGCAGTGCACCTGGCGGCGGAGGGATCCGTACAGGTAAAGCGGTAACTATTTAAAGGGCTGCGGCCATTTTGTCCCTCGTGGGTTAGTTACGGCGATTGATGAGAAGAGACATACGAACGAGAACGAAGAAGAACAACGACAACGAGAGAAAAACAACAACAAACAACGTACGAACAGGTACTGTAATAAATTTTAATTTACAGTAGCAGTTTTAGACTAAAGCGAACGTTAGCATTCATTTTAATTTTTGCTCCTTAGGAATTAGCACGTTAGCTAATTTTCGACGCTAATTTTCGACGGGTCATCGAACGGGCAGGTACGGTCCAGTACTAAATGTACTCAAAGAAATATTTTTAGACGAAAGCAAACGTTTGCATTGATTTGTGAACGTTAGCATTAATTTTAATTTTTGCTCCTTAGGAGTTAGCACGTTAGCTCGTACGCTAATTGTTGAAGAATGGCTCCGAAGAGACCTGGAAAGTCCGCGGACGCGGCAGAGGGGAAAAAACCTCGCAGAACGATCACGCTGGAGACGAAGGCAAAAATAATAAAAATGTCTGATGAGGGCATGACACCCTCAAAAATTGGAGAGAGGCTATCGTTACCGAGGTCGACTGTGGGGACGATAGTGGCGGACAAAGAGCGCATTTTGCAACAAGTGCGTGCTTCAGCCCCCATGAAGTCCACCATAATCACTAAAAAAAGGACGGGTAAAATAGTTGAGATGGAAAGGTTGCTTGTGCTATGGCTGGAGGACAACACGCAACGCAGAATACCAGTTGGCATGTCTGTGATTTGCGAGAAGGCAAGGATGATCTATCACAGGCTGCTAGAACTAGGGACGAGTGGGGGAGGTGCAGGGGAGCAGGGGGGTGCGGGGGGGCAGGGGGCTGCACAGAGCGATCAGGGTGAAGGGACGTCCTCCCAGAGCGATCCGGGTGAAGGGACGTCTTCCCAGAGCGCAGGAGGAGGGACTTCAAGCGCAGGAGGAGGGACTTCAAGCAGCACATCAGGGGAGTTGGATGGACCAGAGACCTTCAATGCATCTAAAGGATGGTTTGATCGTTTCAGGAAAAGAAACAACTTCCACAACATCAGAGTTCAGGGTGAGCATTTAATTTCTCATTTTTATTTTTTAATAATGCAGGTAGTCCACGAGTAACGAATTTTTTTTTTCAATCTTTTTTCCCTTTTATTACAGTGTTACAACAGCTTAACCGTGTCATTTTGTGTGCATTTAAACAGGTGAGGCAGCAAGCGCTGACCACGAGGCAGCTGAGGCATTCCCAGCAGAACTGGCTCAGATCATCAGGGACGGCGGGTACACTGCCCAGCAGGTGTTCAACGTGGATGAGACAGGGCTGTTCTGGAAGCGTTTGCCAGACAGGACCTACATCAGTAGGGAAGAACGAACCGCACCCGGCCACAAGGTCGGCAAGGAGCGTTTGACCTTGCTGGTGGGGGGCAATGCTTCGGGTGATTGCAAACTCAAGCCGTTGTTGGTGTACCAATTTAATAAACCCAGGCCCTTCAGTGGTGTTGATAAATCTACGCTTCCTGTTTATTGGGCGTCTAATAAAAAGGCTTGGGTGACGCTGGAAGTTTTTAAAAATTGGTTCACCAACAACTTTTTGCCAGAAGTCAAGCGTTTTTGCAATGACCACCACATTGCCTTTAAAGTCCTGCTGGTCTTGGACAACGCTCCAGGACACCCCCATGCTCTCACCGACTTGCTTTCTCATGTACATGGACACTCATCAACACACTGGTTTCAAAAACATGATGGTTGCAACATGCTTCTGATAGATGTGATGCTGCTGATGGATTTATGGATTCATGTGTGATTGTTGACATCATTTTGCTGATGGGAGTCCCTGATTTGCTGCTGTTCTGATGTTAAAAGCTGCACTTTGAGAAGTGTTCATGTGTGATTGTTGACATCATTTTGCTGATGTGAGTCCCTGATTTGCTGCTGTTCTGATGTTAAAAGCTGCACTTTGAGAAGTGTTCATGTGTGATTGTTGACATCATTTTGCTGATGTGAGTCCCTGATTTGCTGCAGTTCTGATGTTAAAAGCTGCACTTTGAGAAGTGTTCATGTGTGATTGTTGACATCATTTTGCTGATGTTGTTGGTTTTAAACGTTGAACATTAGGTCAGCTGAAGTTCAGAGAATATCTGCTAAGTTTCCTACAAAACATAACCATGACAATTCCAACAATGTATCTATTCGGTGACCAAAGTTTTCCTATTGCTGATAATTATTGGATGTGTGGAGAAGATGTTTTGCTGAATATTTTGCCACCAAGATGGGTTGGATTGTGTGCAATGGTTCGAATGAAAATGCCAGTAACAATGTTGCATGACCAAGTGAATGAGTTAATTAAATTGGACATAAATGAATATAGGAAGAGAAATAAAAGACATGATGTTTTGGATAAAAATGTATATTTAAACTCAATAGGTCAACCCAAAGGAATTCCATATGAGTTCAAAGCAAGGGATGAGATTAAAGCAGGGGTAGAATCTATCCTGCCTTGGATAACAATTAATAAAAATGTTGAATGGATTAATTACATTTATTATAACCAACAGCGAATTCTTAATTACACCACTGAAGCTCTTGGAATGATTGGAGAACAATTACATGAAACACCCTGATGCATGCTCAATAATCCAGGTAGAAAAATCTAAAAAAGCTAAGTCTGGTCCTCTGGACATTCAAAAAACAAAAAAACAAAACAAAGCAAAAAATTGTAGAAACGTTTCGTCTTTCGTCCGAAAGACTTCCTCAGTCTGAGGTGCTGGGTTCAGCTCAGTCTTATAAATAGCACCCTCTCACAGTGTTACACAACCAGTTGGCTGATGACAGCCTGAAACCAGCTGCTCACATGATCAAGGAGGACCATCAGCCTAACAATGGATCGTTAGCACCCTGATGGTTGTTTGCTATTCACAGAGGGCTGAGTGATACCAGCAATCACAGCATTGTAGGAGGGGGACAGTTGAACTCGGAGGCCTCCACCCCTGTTTAATGATGGGCGGTTTCTTTTCACAAAGATGGCCTCCTTTACTCCTCTCTCAAACCATCGTTCCTCTCTATCAAGGATGTGAACATCTTCATCCCTGAAAGAGTGACCGCTGGCCTGGAGATGAGTGTAGACTGCAGAGTCCTGACCTGATGATTGTGTATGCTGTTCAGTGTCAGGAGGGCTGTGATCAGTCTTACATCGGGGAAACTAAACAGCCACTGGCCAAAAGGATGGCCCAGCACAGAAGATCAACATCATCAGGTCAGGACTCTGCAGTCTACACTCATCTCCAGGCCAGCGGTCACTCTTTCAGGGATGAAGATGTTCACATCCTTGATAGAGAGGAACGATGGTTTGAGAGAGGAGTAAAGGAGGCCATCTTTGTGAAAAGAAACCGCCCATCATTAAACAGGGGTGGAGGCCTCCGAGTTCAACTGTCCCCCTCCTACAATGCTGTGATTGCTGGTATCACTCAGCCCTCTGTGAATAGCAAACAACCATCAGGGTGCTAACGATCCATTGTTAGGCTGATGGTCCTCCTTGATCATGTGAGCAGCTGGTTTCAGGCTGTCATCAGCCAACTGGTTGTGTAACACTGTGAGAGGGTGCTATTTATAAGACTGAGCTGAACCCAGCACCTCAGACTGAGGAAGTCTTTCGGACGAAAGACGAAACGTTTCTACAATTTTTTGCTTTGTTTTGTTTTTTTGTTTTTTGAATGTCCAGAGGACCAGACTTAGCTTTTTTAGAAATTACATGAAACAAGTAGAATGACAATGCAAAACAGACAAGCGTTAGATTGGTTATTAGCCGCTAAAGGTGGAGTTTGCCAATTTTTTAAAGATGAATGCTGCACGTACATTCCTGACAATACTATGCCAGACGGAATATTTTCCGAGGCTATGAACAAAATAAAAAATCTAAAAGAAGAGCTTAGTACCAATGCTGGCAAAGATGACTGGTCGTGGAATGGTTTTGATCTAAATTTAGGTGGAGGGTTATTTTTGATATTAAAGATAGGAATTAGTACAATCTTAGTACTAATTATAATTTCTTTTCTGACATGTTGTATCCTGCCGGCTGGGAAGCGGTGGTGGACTCGTAAAATGATGACTCAAATGGACCTTGTGGCTGCAAACCAGTTCGTCCAGCTTCAGATGGCCTCAGAGGACATGTCTCCCCGCCTCCCACTGAACTGAAGGAAAAACTCTATAGGCCAAAGGAGGCGGAGGGGGCTTTAAGGCCACTGGAGACCTGGTAATAGAGTGAGAAGTGACATGTTCTTCGAAGGAAAGCCCTCCTCCAGAATTCTGTCCTGCCCCCAACGAACACTATTTTGTTTTGAAATTGCAATAAAAGAAGAAACTTATTGAACTGAACTGAACTTGGTTTAAGACAATACAGTATATCTTTTTATCCTACTATTTTTTCATCTTTTCGAATATATTCATTCACAACAGGCATCATCGTGGACTTTTGATGCAAGACTTTTATATTCAATAAACGGCCGAAGCATTTAATCCATTTTATTATTTTAGCACCATGGAGCATTTATCTGAGTTTATTGTTTTATCATTTATTCTTGTATGCTTATTTTGTACATCTTTTATTCTTTATGCATTTATGATTGTATTATTGTTTTGACATTTATCCTTGTACATTTATCTTTGAATGTCATTTATCTTTTATCATTTATCCTTTATGATTGTATTTTCTTTCAGGTTTTATTGTGTTTCTTTTTCAGGTTTTAGCATTTATCTTATCAATTATTCACTCTTATTATCAATCATTATTTTATCATTTATGTTTATCATTCTAGTAAGTTGTTTTAGATAAGACTATATCCAATAATGGTTTTATCTTTCATATATTCATTTACCATAACTTTAAAGGTTTTATTATAGGGGGCGAGATAAGAATTAACTACAAGACCAAGAAAGGTCTCTAACAATGGATAGTTGCTACCATTCCTGGCCTGTGGTGGGAGCTCCAGTGAGAGGGGGGGTCCCGAGGAGAGATTTTTTCCGTTAACAAATACAAATACAATTACAAATACATCAAAGCCAGCAACGGTTTTTCGGCTCCTTCGGGCATGATAGCAACTGCCTCACTTGATAAGATTAAGTTAGATAAGTTTATGATACTTTTCAATATAATTAACTCTAGTTTTTATGTTATCTTTTATTAACTTCACTATTATTATGCATGGAGCACTACATAAGTAAAATTAGTTAGCCTTAGTTTGAGATTTATCTCAAAAAGGGAGGATTGTTGGTTTTAAACGTTGAACATTAGGTCAGCTGAAGTTCAGAGAATATCTGCTAAGTTTCCTACAAAACAGAACCATTAATCTTTCTTTTCGTGCAGAGCCCTCATTACTGCAAAACTCCCTTCCCTTGTGGGGAAGCAGATCGAATCTGTTTATCTAAAGTTCAAACTAAAAGAAGTGCGTACATGTTTTCATCCCCTAGATGGGAAGAAATTCATCCGTACATGTTTTCATCCCCTAGATGGGAAGAAATTCATCTGTTCTTTTGCCGAGAAGTAAACGCCTTTTTGTTGACGTCAATTTGGTGTATAAATGAAATGGAGTGTCAGAATTGAAAGAGGATTGTGGCTGTAATGTTCTTTGTTCAAGACGATTAAACGATTCCCTCTGGCTGGCTAAAGAGAATAAAAGTCTGTCATTTCTTTAACAACTTGATGAACCAAAGAGCCTCAACAATGTGAGTCCCTGATTTGCTGCTGTTGTGATGTTAAAAGCTGCTCTTTGAGAAGTGTTCATGTGTGATTGTTGACATCATTTTGCTGATGTGATTTCCTGCTGATTTCCTGCAGTTCTGATGTGAAGTTACTGATGTACAGTTACTGTGTGTGTTTATGGATGAATGTGTGGTGTAATGGTTTAGATAAGTGTTTGTAAATAAAGTTCTGTGCATGTTTATGGCCCAGTATGTCAGTCTCATGCTGTTAAATGTGTGTGCGGCGCACCGTTAGCGGTATTTCCGCGACCTACGAACGGAATAACGACATACGAACGGGACGCTATTTTCACCCCCTAGCTACGACAGGATCGAGCTGCGAACGGTTCTTAACTCCCTAACTCGTTCGTAGGTCGGGGGTTCCCTGTATATATTCTATTCGGCCACAAAATTAACAAAAAGAGAATGATCTTTTAATCACTAAGACCACTTTTAAATCTCAAATACATGGGCGTTTCGCCACCGCATTTCTATTTCATAAAAAGAACCCAAATACATAAAACGAATGACTCACTGTCGAGTGGTCGACACAAAACACACAATACAATCCTACGGCCGCGTTAATTTGGCTTGATACAGCGGGGTTCTCCCATGATTTATGAACACACTGAGCGCAACCAGCTAGCCACAGAATTAGCCCCCGAGTTCACCTCTGACCCGGAAGATGTCAAGAAGGAATAGTCCATTTTTTTAGTAGGGGGATACAGAAATCGACCGGTTTTTGTATTGCGTTTTTAATGATCGTTTTCATTGTAACTATAATTATTTTTATGTTAAATGTACATTAACAAGCATGAGCAATGTTAGGGATGTAGGTGACTGGCCGGGTCGCGACGGGGCCGGGGCCCCTGCTGATTGGGAGCCCCAGGCAACTGCATCATTTGCCTACATGGTAGATCTGCGTCTGTTCTTCCCTCTGCTCCCCCTCCCTCCTCTCTGCTCCCGGTGTGCACCAAGGGGGAAAAAGCAGCTACGAGAGCCAGCGAGAGTCTGTAAATAAGTTTTTTTGTTTTTACTGATAGATAATTAGTTATTAGTGGTACTGCATTTTAAATAAAAATAGCACAAATCCGCTTATGAATTATAAAAGTTAGACAATCCGTTGTAACGCTGACAAATAGTTTAGGTCCGCTGTAAGCGGATTAGCGGATTAGCGCATTAGCGCTCCCTGGCGGTCAAAAGCCTACCACTGTCTAGCACTTAAGGTGCCTTAACCTACACAAAACTCTGCTTTAGGCTGCCAGAGTCATTTTCAGAGCTCCAAACAGCTCAAGTACTACTCCCCCAGGAGCACACATACCAACAATCAGAGAGGGTGGAGGTCTCCCTGTGTCAGTACACCACACAGCTTCACAGCTGTCATTCAACACTCGGTTAGTTACCTTTTAGTGTATCTTCAACAAGTACTTGGTCCACAAGCCAAATCTTGTGTCAAGCTTCCACACTTGATCAGCAAGCCAGATCCTGCTACATCAAGTCTCCACATTACTCAAGGCACTGCCTGTGAAATATAAAGGCAGGACCTGCAGGTGAACACCTGTGCTGATTAGGCTTGATTAGGAGTAAGATTAAAAATGTTCTTCCAGAACCAGCAGGCTACAGCAGACTGTAGCAGGTTGCAGTGAAGAAAAAAAAACACAGGATGGTGTAGTCAGCTTAGACTGTTGGTTTAAAAATACTTAAAAACCCTAGGGTACATAACACCCTTATGGCCAGATTTTTGAATGGGGGAAATGTGCAAGTGTCGTATAAGGACACAACATATCTCCCATACAAAAACAACCTCAGGAGCTTAGAGGCGAGAGAGAGCATCAGCTATGACATTATCTTTCCTCTTTATGTGTTGGATAGAGATGTTGAACGGTTGTAGTCTTAAGGACCAACTCATCAGTCTTCAGTTCTTATTGCACATCCTGTTTAAAAATATTATGCCCCTTTTCCACCGGTCGGCTCGGGTCGGATGTTACGTCATATGTGCGTCGCAGAGACCCCCTTTCATCCTTCCCCACCGGATATTCCGTGCTGCGCCGCGCCAGATTTCTTGAGATTTTTGGGCTGGTTTCAGAGGGGTACTGAGGCGAGCTCACCCGCTCCGGAAGGAGGAAGGAGGAGACTCGAGCTGTTTTCACGGAAGTGAGGGAAGCGATCACGGCAGGACTTTACATGAATAACACGGTAAAAACAATTATTTGTTTTTAAATTTATAGCAAAGATGGGTCTTCAGCTGAACGTGTCCTTAATAAAATCACGTACTGCTCAAAACTGCAGGATTTTAAAAAGTAGGTTCGCCACGAGCAACGCGCGGCGCGCGGGCGGCTTTATGTCTTTAAATGTAGCTCAATGAACAGATATAAAATATATTTCATAGCTGACTTTATAGTACGAGGGTTCCTGAGCTCAACCACGCTTTAATATTGTCACGTAGTGGTCAAATCTGCTGCATTTAAAGTAGTTTCGCTTTGACTTCTTCCAAACCTGTGCTTGCACAACGAAAATAAATTATAAAAATTCGAATTTTATTTCAAATAACTCCAACAGGATACATTTAGTATATGAACATGTTGTGATCACACTATATTTTTTTGAAAAATATCAGCCATGTGGTTTTTGATATAATTGATGATATGTGATACAAAGTACAAGGGAGACAAATAATGGAGGTTGCTTGACACAGTTATGTCTATAAAACATTGAATTTTATTTCAAATAACTCCAACAGGATACATTTAGTATATGAACATGTTGTGATCACACTATATTTTTTTGAAAAATATCAGCTATGTGGTTTTTGATATAATTGATGATATGTGATACAAAGTACAAGGGAGACAAATAATGGAGGTTGCTTGACACAGTTATGTCTATAAAACATTGAATTTTATTTCAAATAACTCCAACAGGATACATTTAGTATATGAACATGTTGTGATCACACTATATTTTTTTGAAAAATATCAGCTATGTGGTTTTTGATATAATTGATGATATGTGATACAAAGTACAAGGGAGACAAATAATGGAGGTTGCTTGACACAGTTATGTCTATAAAACATTGAATTTGATTTCAAATAACTCCAACAGGATAAAGTCAGTATATGAACATGTTGTGATCACACTGTGTTGTTTAAAAAAAAAAAACAGTTTCTGGACTAAATTAATCACATTTTTCTTTTACAGTCAACAGAAGAAAATCACCAGAATTCAACAACCTGTGTCATCTTCTGGAGGAAGACGTGAGACACCAGATGGAAATTTGTTACTTCTGTTTGTCACTTCAAACTTTTCCTATTAAACGTTATATTTTCTTAAGTGGTGTCCTCGAACATTCAATTTCCTAAACTTATTTTATAATGTGAAGTGTGTATTGTGTTTAAATCCATACTGGAAGTTAAGAGAACTTTCCATTTGCATTTGACCTTTAAAGAATCATAAGATAAAGATTATTAGAATCTGCTCAACTGTTATTACGTTATAAATTATTTGGTTCTAGGATGAAGTCATACAAAAAAAGTCAAAAATTAAAAGTGGCCAAAGTCCTTTGGACAGTTTAAAGTTAAAGAATTCACAGACCATCCATCTACCATCTACCCATCTACCACCCAGCAGCAACTTTACCAGGGAAACTCTGGCAGTTTCAAAGATCACAGTGTGATGTTTTAAATCAACTTTATTTATAAAGCACATTTTAAAAACCACAGGGTCAACCAAAGTGCTGTACAATAACATAAAAGACAAGTTAATTAAAAACTATAAAAAGCATACAAAAATAAATACATATACCAGTCTTACTGCAGGTGTGTTAACATGCCATAAAAGATAAGATCACGTGTTAAAAGCCAAGGAATAAATGTGTGTTTTTAAATAAGATTTAAAAAGTTTTGAGGACTGTCAGCAGCAACTGCTCAGCTGATCTGAGATCGGGGAGGGCAGGAAGGTTGAAGCAGCTCAGACAAATATGGTTTTGCAACTTTATCAAGCACCTTGTGCATAACTAAATAATAAAATATGCTTTAATACATCTTTATTGTAAAAATACTAAATTGGAAAATACATGGGTTTAAAGAAGGCAACAAGGTAGGATTATGAATTGGGTTTAAAGATTACAGCTCATGAGGTACTCATTATAGCATGACATCTCTTTCACAACATTCTGTCAAAGCCTTTATTGTGTTCTTCTTCTAGTGGTGGCTAGTACTGTAGTAAATAGCTTGAGGGAACACTACTGCCACCATGTGGTAAGACGAGTAGGATTCTGGACCCCGCCCACAGAAGGGGTACAAAAAAGCTGTGGAAACAGAACATAGATGTGACCCGACCCGAACTGAGCCGATCTGAGCCGATCCAACCCGAGCCGAGCCGAGCCGAGCGGTGGAAAAGAGGCATTAGAGGGTTGTGATCCGTAAATATAACAACGGGGTCACAGGAACCTCCAACATATACCTCAAAGTGCTCCATGGCTAAAATCAGGGCCAAGGCCTCCTTTCAATGGTTGACTAATGCTTCTGGTAGCTATTCAACTTCTTTGAGAAATAGGAGATTGGGTAATCGACCCCATCAGTACCCTCCTGAAGTAGGACAGCTCCTACCCCAGTGTCACGGGCATCCACAGCCACTTTAAATGGGATATCAAAGCGAGGAGCAGATAACACCGGAGCATTTGTTAAAAGCATTTTTGTTTGTTCAAACGCTGTTTGACATTGATCAGTCCATTTAAAACTCACCTTAGGACTAAGAAGGTCTGTCAGAGGAGCTGCTACAGAGGAAAAGTTTTTACAAAACCCTCTGTAGTATCCGATCATAGCTAAATATTGTCTCAACTCTATTCTTGTAGAGGGAACAGGAACGGTTAGAATAGCTTCTACCTTCGCCTCTACTGGACGTACCTGACCTCCTCCAACTTTTTTGCCTAGATAAGTTACAATGGCGAGACCAAATTGACACTTGGACAGGTTGATAGTTAAGTTTGCTTCTTTTAAATGAGCAAACACAATCTGTAGGTGTTTCAGGTGATCCTCCCAAGTTTTGGAAAAGACCACAACATCATCCAAGTAAGCTTCACAGAATTCAAGTTCAGATAATACGACATTCATAAGTCTTTGAAAAGTGGCAGGAGCGTTGCGCATTCCAAATGCCATTACAGTATACTGTAAAAATGCATCCGGGGTGACAAAGGCAGAGATCTCCTGACCATGGTCAGTTAGAGGTACTTGCTAGTAATAATAATAATAATAATAATGAATTCAATTTATAACGCGCTTTTCATTAGTGAAAATCTCAAAGCGCTACACACATTGAATGCTACACACATTCATACACCGGTAGCGGCAGACTACCATGCAAGGTGCTTTCCAGTCCTACCGGGAGCAACTCGGGGTTAAGTGTCTTGCCCAAGGACACAACGACACATGGTGTGGGGAACCGGGATTCGAACCGCCAACCTTCCGATCGAGGGACGACTGCCATTACCACTACGCCACGGCCGCCCCTAGTACCCTTTTAGTAAGTCAAGTGTAGTCACGAACTGTGCAGCTCCAATGTGGTCTACACAGTCTTCCATCCTGGGTAATGGGTAACAGTCTAGTGTTGTTACCGCATTGACTTTTCTGTAATCAGTGCAAAATCTGTCACTTCTTCATTGTTTAAGGACTAACAGACATGGCGAGCTCCAGGCACTATGGCTAGGTACTGCCAAGTCGTTATCCAGCATGTACTTGACTTGTTCTTTTAACTGTTGTAATTTCTTAGGATTTATTCTATAAGGGTGCTGTTTCATTGGCGGGACGTCACCCAGGTCAATGTCATGTTGTATCACTTGTGTTCGAGAGGGTATGTCTGAAAACAAACAGTTATACGAGACGATTAACTGTTTTAAGTCTTCTTATTTTTCATCATCAAGATGAGTAAACAACACATCTAAGTTTGTTAAATAGTGAGAGTTAGGGAGCTTCCATTCCATTTTTTCATGAGGGAAACAGTCTTCCTCATTTTCTACACTTTCAGCACTTTCAGCACTGGATAGCTCCAGTTTGCTTTCAACAGACTTAGATATTTTAACAGCACATACTGAATTTACGTTGTTGTTATCAACTGGTTCGATATATGGTTTGATCATATTAACGTGACACAGTCTCTAACCACGCTTTCTGTCGGGGGTAGTGATTATGTAATGACGATCAGAAATTTTATCTTTCACAACGTATGGTCCGCAGTAACGAGCTTGCAAGCTCAAGTCTGGGACAGGAAGTAATGTCAACACTCTGTCTCCAGGTTGAAATGTTCTTTCCACAGCTTTTTTGTCAAAAAGAGACTTCATTTTAGCTTGTGCGATTTGCATGTTTTTTGGCAATTTCACATGCTTGTTTCAGCTTAAAACGAAAATCACTGACATAATCCAACAGGTTTTTATCAGTGTTATCACACAACCATTTCTCTTTTAAAAGCTTTAAAGGGCCATGAACACTGTGAGCAAACACCAGCTCAGCAGGACTAAAACCTAGAGATTCTTGAACTACTTCCCGAATTGCAAACATTTGTAAATGTATTCCTTCATCCCAATCTTTCTCAAACTCTAAGCAGTACGTGCGTAACACTGTTTTCAAGGTTTGATGAAAACGTTCAAGAGCACCTTGGCTCTCAGGGTGATAGGCCGTAGAACAGGTATGTTCAATGTTCAACTGTTCTAAAACTTGTGCAAACATCTTTGACATAAAATTACTGCCTCGGTCAGTTTGTACCACACATGGTAGTCCAAATAGTGAGAAGAATTTAGTGAGCACTTTGACTACTACAGGAGTAGTTATCTTACGCATAGCAAAGACTTCAGGAAATCAAGTGGAAGTACACATCACAGTGACTAAAAACTTGTTCCCTGCTTTGGTTCTAGGTAATGGACCAACACAATCAACTATGACACGTTCGAATGGTTCAGTTATAGCCGGTATTGGATGTAGAGGAGCAGGGGGTATTACTTGATTTGGTTTTCCAACTATTTGGCAAACATGACAAAGGTGACAATGCTGAACGACATCTTTCTTTAGACCAGGCCAAAAGAAATTACGCAATATGCGGTCATATGTTTTTCTGATTCCTAAATGACCAGCTAAAGGATTGTCGTGAGCTAAACGTAATACCTCAGCTCGATAAGGTGAGGGAAGTACAATTTGTATTACCTGATGCCATTCCTCATCAGGACAAACTGTTAAAGGTGTCCATTTTCGCATTAACATACCCTGTTTCAAAATAAATCCCGTATTTAATAAGGTAGGATCATCAGGTAGATTATCAGAAAACAGGTTTTTTAATTTTTCATCTTTCTTCTACATCTAAATCAGTTGTTGTCTTTCATCTAGCTCTTCTACAAAGGTTTCCGTTTTTACAGGAACTTGTTTTTCTTCAGAACTCATCATGAAACTATTTCTCAAGTCAATGTCAGCATCAGCTTCTTCTTTTTGTTGATGTTTATAGGCTGCTCTGGTCATAGCACATGACGTGAAAACATCAGGGAACGTGTGTGATAATTCATCTGGTTGAGTTCTCAACACTGGGACGGGGGTTACTTCAGGAGTAGCAGTCCTCCACCTAAATCATTTCCCATGATCATAGTGATTCCTGTGATGGGAAAACTTAGTTGTAGTCCTACCACGACTTCTCCAGAACATAACTCAGAGTGGACCACTACTCTGGTTAAAGGGACATTAAAATCTTGCATGCTAAAACCGAGTATAGGTAGCTGTGTTTTAATAATCTCAAGTTCATCAGAGGGTAGAACACCTTCTAGAATGAAAGATTGAGAAGCAGCGGTATCTCGCAGTATTTTAATCGGTACCTTTTTACCAGACTTAGAAGTAGAAACGAATCCATCCATGATAAACGGCCGAAATCCATCATGGTCAGGAAAATCTGCAGTGGAAGACAACTGATTACAGTACTCAGAGTTTCAATCAGAGCAACTGGTTTAGGATCTTGTTTTAGCTTAGGGTAGTAAGTGCTAATGTGACCCTCTTGTCCACAATAAAACACACCACATTATCCTTTGTAGTTGTTCCACGTCCAAATGATTCCCTACGCCCTGCAAATGCACCACTCTCCCTGTGAGACGTAGTAGGTCATCTTGACTTTCCGTTGCCTCTAAGTCTGAAAAACCGAGGAGACTCAAAACCGTTTGTCTTAGATTTATCAGGAACAGCAGGTTTCTCATATTTAGGACGTTCAAAACTGAGCTCATGGGTCAGCACATACTCATCTACTAAAACAGCAGCTTTAGAAGCTTCTAACACTCTATGTTCATTCAGATAATTAGTTACTCGATCTGGTAAACAGTTCTTAAAATCTTCAATTAATATCAAATGTTTAAACTGTTCATAATTAGTTACAGAACTAGTTGCACACCATCGATTAAGGAGGATTTCTTTTTACCTCATATAGTCAGCGTAAGTCTGACTCTCGAGTTTCTTTAACTTTCTGTCACGTTGCGGTGTGGGAGAGAACCCAGTGGGTGGAGACAAGTAGTCACTCAGAGGCAGGAGTAGAAAAAAATCCAAAAATGTTTATTCACAAAATAAAAAGCACTGACATGGCAGTGAAAACACAACTCAAGAACTGTAGATAGAACTGAAACTAGAACTAGAACTGTGGCTGACTCAATACTTTAGGAACTGTGGCTTAATACTACAAACTAGGAAACTGCAGCTCAAACAGTGGCAGGAATACTAAAACTCAAACATGTGACTTATATACTGAAACTCAAACATGAAGAGGTGTACTCACTGACCAAGGAGCTGGACACGACACACCAGGGGAAAACGAACGAATGACCCGACAACAAACAGACTGCAGACAGAGTATATATACACACAGACAAGACAGGGAGTAACGGCACACCTGGGAACAATTAACAGAACAAGGCTGACTCTGAAACGTGGGAGGTAAACCAGGGTGACAGAACTCTAGGTTGAACTAATAATAAAACAAACATGTGGACTAAATTAGAAGGGGACCTAAAAACATGTAGACTACACCAGAAGGGGACCTAAAAATAAACATGAAGACTTAAACGAGAATAAACATGAAGACTAAACATGAAGACTAAACTAGACGGGGACCTAAAGGAAATATGCAGACAGAACTAGACGGGGACCTAAAATAGAATATACATGAAGACTAAACATGAAGACTTAACTAGAAGGGGACCTAAATGAAATATGCAGACTGAACTAGACGGGGACCTAAAATAAACATGAAGACCTAAAATAAACATGAAGACTAAGACAAGACCAACAGGAAGGAGCCATCCTTACACTTCCGGAACCTTTGTCTGTATGCTTCAGGGACTAACTCATATGCCCGCAAGATAGCTTCTTTCACTTTTGTATAATCATTACTGTCATCTATCGAAAGAGATGCATAAGCATCTTGAGCTTTCCCAGTCAATTTACACTGCAACAGCAACGGCCAAGCATGTTCAGGCCACTTAAAAGTGTGTGCAGTTCTTTCAAACAGGATAAAATATTTGTCTACGTCACTCTCATTGAATGCAGGTACACATGATAGATTGCTACTCACATCAAAATTAGGCACGGAGGGTTGAGAAGGATTAGATCCCCTTTCTAGCTCCATCATGCGTATTTTAGAATCCAACTCTGCTTTCGTGCGTCCATCTCCATTTTACGTTGCTCTTGTTCAAGTAACATTTCTTTCTCCCTTAGAGCAGTTTGTTGAGCCAGCTCAGTGGCTCTTACCGTGGCTTCAGCAGCTCTCTCAGCAGCTTTCTCAGCAGCTTCTGCAGCTTCTTTCTTAGCTTCAGCATCAGCTGCATTTTTCATTATAATGGTTTCATTCTCCATTTCAGCTTTTCTTGTCTCAGCCTCCATCCTACGCATTTCCAGTTCAAGTTCTTTCAAGCGCACCTCTTTATCTACAGCATAAGAGGCTGGAGTCCTCAGGACTTTCTGAAACCCTTTCAGCAGGAAAATCCCCAATACGAGCTAACTCTGCGACCAGGTCATTTTCTATTGCCTCCCTCCTAGTACGCTTATCTACAGTGATCTCAAAGTGTTCTGCTACACACAACAACTGCTCTTTTGTGCAGTTAGCTAGAGCCTCAACTGTAGGTTATTCTACAAAACTGTCTAAATTGAACTCAATGTTCACAAACACAAGACAGTAGACCGTTCACTTCACTAAATACAACAGTATTAAAATAACAGAACCGCAAGTGAACGTAGCAAACAGACGCACAGCTGTAATCGCTCAACAAATCAGCAGCTTCCCTGAGCTGATTCAACTCAACTATGAGTGAAAAGTGGTGGTGTTTTCACCACAAAACCTGATAGTATTTAGGCTATCAGACTGTTCTCTTGTGTCATAGACTTATCACTAGCGGCTGTCAAAACAGACGTGTCAAAACAGACATGTCTTTGCGTGAGTGCAGCTACAGTGTGCGCTCTCAGGACATGATTACCTGCAGTGTTCCGTCAGTGAGGACTGAACTTGGAAAAAGGGCCTTCTCCTACTCTGCTCCTGCTTCATGGAATATCTTACAAAAAGATCTGAAGCTCTCGACCTTGACTTCTCTAAATGGTTTTCAGAATCTGTTGGAATCCTGGCAAAAACCAATGCAGATTTGTTCCTGTCTTTGATTTTATACGTCTACCTTATGTTTTGCTCGTTTTTTGATACTTTGTTTAAAAAAAAAAGTATTTCTTTCTTTTGTTTTTTCTCTTTTTTGTTTTCTATTGTTTATTGTTTGTTTATTGTTTATTGTTTAAGGAAATTCTACCATTGCTGTTCATCGTTCTTTAGTTTTAGCAGGTCGCTTTCGTAAATGAGCCCATGAGGTTCAATAAGATTTACCTGACTAAATAAAGGTTGAATAAATGAATGAGTGGGACACCTAACAAGCAGAGTACAGCAGGTGCACAATAACACGCAGCTTACCACTACAGTAATTTACTCCTACCAAAACACTAGCTCATATTACTCATCCCGGACGAGCCCCCATTAAATATGTTATGACCGGAAAACAGCCAAAACATATTTATGGACACTGGACACAGAAGAAGTTTTAAAAGAAAATTTATTTAACTAAAACTAAGGGCGTCCAAGCTGGTGAGGTCCTTTCTGGCTTCTCCCACCAGGCCTGGAGCGTCTTCTCCTGGAACAGTGCCCTTAACAAAAAATAATAAATTAAAGAAGAAAAGTACAAAGGAAAGATGGACAGGTGAGTCTGGCCAAACACAAGAAAACGCCACCCAGACAAACCCAACCCCAATACAGGGGCGTCGTGTTTCCCCAGGTGACAATCTACCTGTAACAACAAGGCCCTCACTAACCAATAAAATAAAATACGAAAACTAGGCTACCAACCCCCACC
Organism: Garcialebias charrua; assembly: GCA_038048925.1. Taxonomy (NCBI): domain Eukaryota; kingdom Metazoa; phylum Chordata; class Actinopteri; order Cyprinodontiformes; family Rivulidae; genus Garcialebias; species Garcialebias charrua. The sequence continues at coordinate 2,440 of JBBPBX010002127.1, read as the reverse complement.
TGTCAAAAGTACAAATAAAAAGGCAAAGAGAGAAAAAAATAATAACAGTCCCCCTCTCAGCTGACCACAGTTGTCCTTCTCCAGGACTGTTGAACAAACATTGTCCTCAGTGTCACCGATAATACTCTCAATTAAGCCTCCTAGGCATAAACACAGGCACACTCCTCCTAAGTCCAACGCTTAAGTTACAGCCAGCACTTAAGGTGCCGTAACCTACACAAAACTCAGCTTTAGGCTGCCAGAGTCATTTTCAGAGCTCCAAGAAGCTCAAGTACTACTTTCCCAGGAGCACACACACCAACAATCAGAGAGGGTGGAGGTCTCCCTGTGTCAGTACACCACACAGCTTCACAGCTGTCATTCAACACTTGGTTAGCTACCTTTTAGTGTATCTTCAACAAGTACTTGGTCCACAAGCCAAATCTTGTGTCAAGTTTCCACACTTGATCAGCAAGCCAGATCCTACTACATCAAGTCTCCACATTACTCAAGGCACTGTCTGTGAAATATAAAGGCAGGACCTGCAGGTGAACACCTGTGCTGATTAGGCTTGATTAGGAGTAAGAGTAAAAATGTTCTTCCAGAACCAGCAGGCTGCAGCAGACTGTAGCAGGTTGCAGGGAAGAAAAAAACACAGGAGGGTGCAGTCAGCTTAGACTGTTGGTTTAAAATACTTAAAAACCCTAGGGTACATAACATAGTATGATTTAAAAAGGCCCTATAGATCCTCGTCCATTCAGTGAAATCGAATCTGCAGGGCCCTCTTCATCATCACTGCTTGGACTTACGTTGTTTTCAACTTCTGACTGGTCTCCTCTGTAGCAGCTTTCATGTCAGGTACATGGCCTCGCTCCTCGTCATCAGTGTCGTGGTCCAAGAAGTTCCAGTGTTGTTCAGTTGCTATGCAGCAGAATGAATTGTGAGCAAGGCCTTCAAAAAACTTTACTGTATACCAGAACTGGAGTGGTGGCGCAGAGGTCAGAGAAGGTGGGCCTGTGATCAGAAGATCGCTGGTTCAACTCTTGGTACCGACAACATCAAAATGTGGGTGGAATAGGTGAAGCACCCACACCTGCCTCCACCCTCATTTGCCCCACTCTGGGCCCTTGAGCAAGGCCCTTAACCCCACCATCTTCTCCCCAGGTGTCCTAGATAGAGCTCTCTGCTCCACACAGAGGGCTGTGGTAGCTCGGTGGTCTGTGGTTGCATCAGGAAGGACATCCAGCATAAATATAATCGCCATGTCTTCATGTGACGTAGTTTGCTGAAAAACTAAAACACTTTATACCAGGACTGTGACAAAAGTACAAAGTTGTAAATGTTTGTGAGTCAGTGGGTGTGGTTCCCATGGAGGAAATGTTCTGCTATAGGAACATATTCCCTTGGGTGTTGCCAAGGAAGCACTGTGTGTGTGTTTGTGTGTGTCCGCTCAAATACAAATGCCCCTGAGGGTGTGGGAAAGGAATTATATCCATCTGATGTCATTATTACACTATTTCTCACACAGACATTTCTGATGATAGGTCACTTCTGACCTGCACACTAATGGTGCGAGTTGAATAAATCTCCTATACAAATGATCAAAAATTGTTTTGTCTATTCAGATACGTGAGTGAACAAAGTCAAAGCCCCTGCACAGCGTGCACCACCTGGAGACAGAGGTGGCTGCAAGAAATCCAGCCAAAGATTAGAAAACGGTGCAGATGCATTCATCAGGGCGGCACAAGAGACATACATGGAGCTGCCGCAGCAGAGTTCAGCATTGCGTGTAGGCGAGCACAGAACATGACCAAATGGATTCTGGTGACATTCATGTTCTAATGAATCTGGATGTTGGACAGGATTTAATTTATATACAAGACCAAGATAAATATGAGATAGAGCAGTGAACTTCTGTAGCTCAGAGAATTAAAAAAAGAAGACATTAAAACCAAACAGGGTTTTTTTAAGAACACTGTTCAAACTATCATTTGACTTTTGCTTTTTTACAATTTGCCAATGTGGGTACATTTGCTTTTAAAAAAAGGAATTCTGGCATAGCATTCCCATGACCAACATATATGTTATCTCATCACTGTTCTGCTTTCATCAGCTGACAATCACACACCAAGCTGCAATAAATGATGTCAACTGTATTTCATAACAACGTAAAAATGTTTGTTTTTTGTAATAACTACAAGCTACAATCAGTGCTGTGGTTGATTATCCCAATGATGCATCTGTCGTGCATCACTTTACAGTTTTGATCTAATTGAACATATTAATGATGTCAGCATAATTTTCAATGAGTTCTTCAGGCTGAAAAAAAAACTGGAAAAAAATCTGACTTACTGTAATTCTGTGTGGCTCCTGGCTTAAGTTTCTACTTTTTTTTTCATGTTCAATGTCACAATGTTATAAATTTTGTACAATTTTGTTTGGAAATGTCATTTAAATTGAA
>JBBPBX010002126.1:71456-93775 GCA_038048925.1 Garcialebias charrua | reverse complement strand
CTCACAGATTTTTTTCAGTTTTACAAATTTTCTTTAAAAAAACTCAGTTTCAAATGTAAAACAACCCAATAAAGTTAAATGAACACATTCTTCAACTCTACACCCAGTCTGTCTTTATATGTTATTGATTGTCTAATGAAGTAACTGTGATATGTGCATATTTTGTGATGATAGTGCTCCAATCGTTCTACAAATCGTTCTGCCGTTAGAAATAAGTTCTCTCCCCGACCTCCTTTCTGCCTGGTTTGTGCTGTATCCCCCCGCAGACAGCCCCCCACCCCCAATACAGAGTTGTTGGTGAAAATTACAATTACTGTACAGATTTTTGACAGTCAGTATACAGGTAAATGTCCCAAGGGGTTGCCATGTATGCTCTGCAGTTACCTTACATGTCAATGAACAGTGTTGCTCACCTTTTTCACAGGGACAGGGAGGAGGAGTTCCACTGATATTGGGAGTTTGGGTTGCTGCTGATTCTGACTCATCTGTTGTTAAGTGTGGTGAATAGTACAGGGATAAGTTATATGTATATATGAATATCTTGGTAAACATTTTCTTTCATTGATTAAATGCTGGTGAAATATTTCGTTACATTTGTGCCACCAGCTTGAGTAACACTGATTTAACAGCAGATATCAATATAAATGAACAATAATTTGAAGCATGTGCATTCAAATCACACACACGCTTGCTCATCTCCCTCTGCTTGCACGTGGCTCTGTCTCTGCATGTTCAACCCAAGTTACATGTAAATGAAGCACATCACCAGCCAATCACAGCCAGGTTGTTTTCATTCAATCAAAGCATGTCTTGCAAATCAAAGTACTGGACCAAGAGGCGGAAGTGACAAAATCTTAGATATATTAAATCAACAAAATATAATATATAACTTAAACATTTGTAGCCCAAGAATATTTAGTTAAGCATACAAATATGCTTATTGTCAATGTGCATTTTAGGCAACATTTCTAAATTATATTACTTGTTGGTTTTGGTATTATTTGTAGATATTCAAATTCTACTAAGCAATACAACAAAATGTCTGTAAAGAAGACGGACTATCTAGTAAATTAATTTGAATATCTACAAATAGAATCAAACCCAACAAATAATACATCTTATATGTAATTAAGAAATATTGCCTATAATAATAATAATAATAAAAAAGTTAAACTTTTCTTGTTTTTCTACCTGGAATACTGCATAATGGCATTACCTAAAACACAAGGACAGTAAACATATTTGTATGCTTAACTAAATATTCTAATCTGGTCTACAAAATAAAAACATGTGTATTATCTTTTGTTGAGTTAATAAATCTAAGATTTTGTCATTCTGCCTCTTGGTTCAGTAAATTTAATGAAAAAGACCAAGATCCTCCGTCTGCCTAATCAGACCAAACTCTGTGGACCCCACTTGTTCTGCGGGGGAACCTTGGTTGGATGGTGACGTGCAGTTCATAACTTGGGTTGCGAGCTCAGAGCCGCGATGACACAGAGAAGAGAGGGAGGGAGCAAAAAAAAAAAAAACGAGGAGCCCCCGCTGCTGTCAGAGACACTACGAGCAAGCGTGGCGTGCGCATGTGTTCTGAACGCAAACACGCTTCAAATTATTGTTAGTTCATATATCTGCTCTCAAATCAGTGGTAACATACTGCACACTCAAACTGATGGCATAATATGCCATCGTGAAATGGAGGCTAAGCAAGCGAACAGGTTGAATCACGCACATCTACCCACCTCTCTTGGGGAAAAACTGTTACAAATCGACACCCTTTCGTTTGTCTGTCTTCCTTTTCTTATTTCTCTTTCCTATTTTGACAGCCTGATTTTACGATTTTTCTGGGCAGCATGTTTGTTGTTACTCTGTCATCCTCTGACTGCAAAGTAACACCAGCACAGCAGCGTCAAGTGAGCTAAGGAACATACCATTTCATGCAGATACAGAGGGGTGTTTGTTAAATATGACGATGTTTGCTTTTTGGTCTGGGAAAGATAATATTTAAGTTTTACTGTTAGAACAAGTAAAAACAAAGCTACTACCATTAATGTATTATTATCAGGGGCCAACCACACCATGAAAAAAATAAAAATAAAAAAGGCCAATCTGAGGGCCCCTGTTTGTCAAGGGCCCCTGGAATCGTACCAACTTTTACCCCCCATACGGCGCCCCTGCCGACGCTCACCTTTATGGTGGCGGGGGACACTAACTCATTGTTTCAAACGTTGTCTGACTGAACTCAACTGAACACCAAAACAAGGAAAAGGAAACCAATAGCTTCCTAATCAACTAAGTCCACAGTTGTTTGTCTGTTTAATTATTATTTTTTTATTCAACCTTTATTTGCACAGTTTAATCCCATTGAGCCTCAAGGACTCATTTACAAGAGAGACCTGATTTTAACAGAGTGATGACAACATTGGATAACGACGACAACAATAGACAATCGTAAAAGAGGCATACAAATTTCTTTGTTTATTTTTACAAATTACAATAAGATGGCAAAAAAAAGTAGCAAAACTGCTAGATTATAAGGCGATGTAGAAATAAAACAGATTTAAAAGATTTAGTAAAGTTTAACTAAAGCTGTGGTCTGTTTGAAGGTTTTCCCTGATGAGTTCCACCTCCAAACCCTGAATCCTTTCCTGCGTTCTTGTGCGGACCTTCATCAACACGTCAACGTGAAGAACATCATCATCGCTCTGATTGACAGGTACAGTATGCACTGTAGGCCAGAGAGGAGGCAAAACAGGAACAGGAAGTCTAAAAGAATGTTTTAGACTTTGGACACGCTAGTGGTTTTTACTGCAACTCATGAGCTCGGGGTAACCTGGACCGGTACCATATTAGACGGATGAAGAACGTGGACTTCTGTTTGCTCAGCTTCAGAAATGGTCTTTACAGAGTGTGCATGATTTTGTCTGGTCTTAAATTAAATTTGTAATTATCATACATCTTTCAGACTGGCTCTGTTTGCTCATCGAGAAGATGGTCCAGGTATTCCAGCTGAGATCAAACTGTTTGACATCTTCTCCCAACAGGTGGCCACAGTCATTCAGGTAAATAAATCAGTTTGTCCCGCTTGATTCTGTGTTTTCTGTAAAATGTCTTCTAACGTTGTCCTATCTGGTTCTTCAGTCCCGTCAGGACATGCCGTCAGAGGACGTGGTTTCTCTTCAGGTGTCTCTCATTAATTTGGCCATGAAGTGTTACCCTGAGCGGGTGGACTACGTGGACAAAGTCCTGGAGAGCACAGTGGAGATATTTAATAAACTCAATCTGGAGCAGTAAGCCAAAAACTGAATGAGAGTTTTCTTCAAGTTTAACATCCCGCTGCAGTAAAAGCCCTTCGTTGACTGTAGAGCTTTGTGTTTTCACTGTCTCTGTCTCCTCGCAGCATAGCAACCAGCAGCGCCGTGTCTAAAGAACTGACCCGCCTCCTGAAGATCCCTGTGGACACCTACAACGACCTGCTGATGGTCCTGCAGCTCAAACATTTCCCTCCACTTTTTGAGTACTTCGACTTTGAGTCCCGCAAGAGCATGAGCTGCTACGTCCTGAGCAACACGCTGGAATGCAACACCATCATGGTGTCTCAGGAGCAGGTGAGACACTTGGAGACATTTGACCACGTGTTGGACAATAATTAATCAAGGTATTTTCTTTTTCAGGTGGATGCTATCTTGAGCTTGGTGTCCACGCTGATCCAGGACCAGCCGGACCAACCAGCTGATGACCCTGACCCGGAGGACTTTGCTGAGGAGCAGAGCCTTGTGGGTCGTTTCATCCACCTGTTCCACTCTGAAGATCCTGACCAGCAGTATCTGGTAGGTTCCTCCTACTGTAGTTTGTTTCTGCTCATGTTAAAAAAATAAAACCCTTTCCGATTGGGTTTGTATTGTTTCTTTCTTTTGCTTCAGATTCTGAACACTGCCCGGAAACATTTTGGAGCTGGTGGAAACCAGAGGATCCGCTTTACTTTGCCGCCTCTGGTGTTTGCTGCCTACCAGCTGGCCTTCAGATTCAAAGAAAACTCCTCTGTGGTAAATAAAAACCAATAACCCGGTTTCTTTTTCCTGCGTGTCATTAAGAAGCTCGTATGTCTCCTCCTGCAGGACGATAAGTGGGAGAAGAAGTGCCAGAAGATCTTTTCATTTGCTCACCACACCATCAGCGCTCTCATCAAGGCAGAGCTTTCAGAGCTGCCGCTGCGCCTCTTCCTGCAAGGGGCGCTGGCTGCAGGCGAAATCGGCTTCGAGAATCACGAAACTGTCGCGTACGAGTTCATGTCTCAGGTAGAGCTGTGGATAAGAATGTTGCAATGCCACGGTGTCTCCGCCAGTGGTTTAATCTCCCCCCTGGTCCATCCCTGCAGGCCTTCTCTCTGTACGAGGACGAGATCAGCGACTCCAAAGCCCAGCTGGCAGCCATCACGCTGATCATCGGCACCTTTGAACGGATGAAATGTTTCAGCGAGGAGAACCATGAGCCTTTAAGGACGCAGTGCGCTCTGGCTGCGTCCAAGCTGTTGAAGAAACCCGACCAGTGCAGAGCCGTCAGCACGTGCTCTCACTTGTTCTGGTCCGGTCGCAGCACTGAGAAGAATGGAGAAGAGGTGGGTTTCAGCTTCAGCACCAACTCTGTTCAGTTTACTTCTATTGCTCCAAGTCCCACAGAAGTCAAACAGTCACAATATTATAAAAGTCAATTAGTAAAAGTTATCTAAGAAAGCAGCAGATTATGTTTGTCACAGTCTCCCATCTCAAGCAATGGAAAGGAAAAACTCCCTTTTAACAGGAGGAAACCTCCAGCAGAACCAGGCTCAGGACGAGTGACCATCTTCTTAAATATATATATATTTTTAAACCATTTTAGAACCGTTCCTGTAATTCCAACATCATCCTCAAGTCTCTGTAGTAGAATATTGTGATCAACTGTATCAAAAGTAGCACCGAGCTCTAACAGGACCATTGTAGACACAAGTCCATTGTCAGAGGCCATGAGAATATCATTGGTAACTTTCAGCAGTGCAGTTTCTGTGCTATGGTGAGCTCTAAACCCTGACTGAAACTCCTCAGATTATTTCTGTACAGATGTTCATGCAACTTACCTGCAGCTATTTTCTTAAGAATGTTTTAGAGGAATGTTAGATTAGATGCAGGTCTATGAATGGCCAGACTAACTCTGACCTACATTCCATCAACAGACTTGCTGGCTGAACACTCAGGAAGTGTTTCACTCCCGAGTTTCAGAGTGAAACTCGTTCATCGTACCCTAACAGTTTAAACGTCAAGTCTGAACACACGGGTGTATTGAGTTCTGTAAATCGGGTCAGCATCTATAACGGGTTCAACTACGGTAGTTGGTTTAAGAAGGACCAGGATTAGGAGGAACCAGCAGTGACCCACAAAGAGCTAAACTGGGTCAGCACTGCAGGGCTTCCCTCCTGCTTCTCTAATGATAGCAGCTTTAATATCCACCTTTAAATGGTGGATCCAGTTCTGCTGGACGTTTGTGGTTCCACCTCTTACTCCTCCATGTGACCTGAACAGAAAAGCTCACCCGCTCCTTTAAAACAAACACTGGAGGAGTACATGATCACCCATCGATGGCAACACTTACCGTACTTGCCACCCTATAAGTGGCATCAGTCCAAATATGTCTAATAAAGTGTGGGGGGGGGGCATAAATACGTCACTTCGCCGTTTAAGTTGCATCTATTATGCATCACTGCTGACATGTTTATTTTTCATTCAACCTTTATTTAGTCAGGTTAATCTCATTGAGCCTCGAGGACTCATTTACAAGAGCGACCTGCTACGAACTAAAGAATGATGACAACAGCAACAGTAGAAATTTCCTTAAACAATCAACAATAGACAAACATAAGAGAGAAATACAGATTTTTTTTTTTTTTACAAATTAAAACAAAATATCAAAGTATCAAAACATTATAAGGTAGATGTAGAAAATCAGAAACAGGAACATATCTGCATTGGTTTTTGCCAGGATTCCAACAGATTCTTAAAACCATTTAGAGAGGTCAAGGCCGAGAGCTTTAAGTCTTTTTGTAAGATATTCCAGGAAGCAGGAGCAGAGTAGGAGAAGGCCCTTTTGCCAAGTTCAGTCCTCACTGACGGAACACTGCAGGTAATCATGTCCTGAGAGCGCACACTGTAGCTGCACTCACGCAAAGACATGTAGGATGAGATGTATGAAGGCAGCAGACCAAGAAGTGATTTAAAGATGAAAATGTACCAGTGAAAGAGTCTGCGTGAAGTTAATGATGTCCAGCTATGCATCACCTCTGACCACCCAGAAACGTGGGTTGGTGTTGCACCAAAAATCAATTGGCTGCCAAATGGTGGCCACGGGAGCGTGCATAGGAGGACTTTTAATAATTTAAGAAGATTAACACTTAAAAACTATTATTTGTTCGCTCGACATTATAGCAAAGGTGTGTCTCAGTTTAACTTTTCTTTAATAAATGCACTTTGACTTGACAAATCAGCTGCATTTCTCCTGGGTAGCGAGGCAAAATGCAGCTGATTTGACGTTTGCTTCAGGAGTTCCAGAGTGAGACAAAGGTGGCTTGGTATGGCAAGCCAAGTGTCTTAATAGTCACTTTTACCTATTAATGAGATGCTTGGCTTGCCATATTAGTCAGAGCCCTCTAGTGGCTGAAAATGATAGTGTTCAATATTTTCAATTATCAGAATGTTTGAACTCGTCAGTGGGCTATAAATATGGAAAAACATAAATACATCACTTCGCTGTATAAGTTGCAGGCATGCTAATTTATGCAAAAGCTGCGACATATACAGCAAAAATTACAGTATCTAAACGCACAAAAACCTTTGAACCTGATCCAAGGTTTTAAACCTCTGTAATTCTGATGGTGGTGTTTCGGGTGCTCTTCAGATCCGGGACGGGAAGCGGGTCATGGAGTGTCTGAAGAAAGCCCTGAAGATCGCCAACCAGTGCATGGACTCGTCTCTGCAGGTTCAGCTGTTCATCGAGATCCTGAACAGATACATCTGCTTCTACGAGAGGGAGAACGACGCTGTAAGACTTTAGAATAACATTTATTCAGATTTTACTTCTTTTATTCACAGGAAAATATTCCTGCTCCGACCCGGGCCAGAGGAAACTGGTCCTGGGGTCTCCGCTCATTCTCAATCAGTTCATCTGGACAGTTTCTTTTTAGCAGAAACGTTTCACCCTCACTCCAGAGGGCTTCCTCAGTCAGAGTAGTCCAAAGCACACTGAAGTTAACCCACCAAGTAAGCAACTTATGTGGACCAACCAGTTTGCTGTAGCCAAGATGGTTTCTGGGGGCGTGTCCCTCGTCGACTCCTCCCAGGCAGGCAGACATGTCCAAAGTCTGGACAAAGAAACTGTCCAGATGAACTGATTGAGAATGAGCGGATTTGATACCTGGACTATTGAGAATGAACTTTCTGGTCCTGGGGTCTGTTGAGCTGTTTTCTAAAACCCATTTGATCGTGTTTTTCTTGGACCAGTTGGATCAGTCAGTTTGTCTTCTGACAAGTTCAAGTTGTGTTTGTCATATGCAGGTTAACGCAAGGTCAACGGTACAATGAAATGTTCAGAATGAGAAGAACCAATTTGACTTGCTCAAAACAAAAGAACAGACAAACAAGAAATACTAAAGCATGCAACAACGGTACAAAATACAGTACCAAAACAATATAATCCAAAAGAAAAAATAGTAAACAGATTGACTTCTGATGAGTCCTGCTTTATATCTAAACACTGGACCTCTGTGGTTCCAGTCCTGTCCAGCATCGGTTCAGATCCTGGGTCATTTTCTAAAGTTCTGTTTGGTTCTTCATGTTTCTTGTGAGAACAGGCCTCTCTGACCTGCAACAACATCTCAGAGAAGTTTGAGTTTCTTTATTGTGATCTAATACTGTTTGTAGTTGTGAGGGCCCTGACGATGCTCCTCCCACTTCTCCCCCAGGTGACGGTCCAGGTGTTGAACCAACTCATTCAGAAGATCAGAGAGGACCTTCCAAACCTGGAGGCAAGTGAAGAAACCGAGCAGATCAACAAACATTTCCACAACACCCTGGAGCACCTCCGTCTGCAGAGAGAGTCCCCAGAGTCCGAGGGGCCTGTCTACGAGGGTCTGGTCCTCTGATCAGCGTCCCCAGAGTCTGAGGGACCTGCTTCTCTGAACAGAGTTCACTTCCTGTATCATGATGCACAGCTAACATCACTGCGATTCTTCCTGTGGGACAGAAACTAAACTAACCCCGTCGTCCATCTTTGCTCATTTCCCTGCTTTGTCTCATGACTCATGTCTTCTGATTGGTTGTTTCTGTTTTGGAGCATCGGATTGGACAGAAAACGGCATGCGAGTCCAGCTGCAGCAAACTGAAGAACCATTCGTTCTGATTTCTGTCATCTGCATCTTTCTGCTCGTTATCTTTCTATCACATGATACATTTATTTAGCTAAATGTAAATAAGTTACAGAATCTCGCTGATTTATTTTCAGCCTAATGGTCACATAATAATATCCAACCATATTATTTTGTCCTTTCATGTTAAATCAGGAGCTGTTGTAGTAAATTATGCTGAAGATTCAAATCAAACTGACTCCAGAGCTGCTCAGTGATTCATCCGCTCAGTCTTGTTTTGAACAAACTTTAATCTGCTCCATCTTCCGTCGGCCTTTTAACCCGTTAAATGTTCTGGAACATTGAAGACTAAAGGCTCAGTGGTCACTCACTAAATCTAAAACTGATTCCCCGCACCCTGCTGGTCGTAACAAGGACCTCACAAAGGTATATATATTTGTATTAACTTTTCTTTTTGCATTAAATGTGTTTAAAGTCTAAAATCCACCTGATTGTCATGTTCATGAATAAAACGAAAAGGAATATTAAAAAATTAACCTTTTTGTTTTTGTTATTTCTGTCCTATGTTTATAATAAAAACAACCTCCATCTTGTCTGACTTTAAAAGGTTTCAAATTAAAAGTCCTCTAGGTTTTTACGTCTGGTTGGATTTTTGGATAAAAATTACACAGCATCATCAGCCGAACAGAACTTTATCCTGAGCTGTCTCAGAACTCTCCATCTTTACCTCTGATCTGTGGTCGGGTCCAGGAGACAAACCCAGACTTCTCTTTCCAGCTGCTGCGGAACCTCAAGGTGTTCCCAGGGTCTATAATTCCTCCAGAGCTCTGGGTCTACCTGGAGTCTCCTCTCAGTGGAATGTGTCTGATAATCCTCCAAAGGGAGGTGTTCTGATCAGATGAACCTCTGTGGCTGACTCCTTAACATTCACAGGAGCAGCATCTCTACTCTGAGCTCCCACCAAATGACGGAGCTCCTCACCCAGTCTCTAAAGGCTGAGTCCACCCCATTCTACAGAGGAAGACCATGGTCAGCTGCTGGATCCAGGATCTGTTTCAATCCTGATCCAGACCACAGGTGAGGTTTGGAATGTAGACAGATCAGTAAACCCAGAGCTTTGTCTTCAGACTCAACTCTGTTCACCACAACTGACTGGAGCTACGCCCTAATTACTGATCAGGCCAAATATCTGGGAGTCCTGTCTAATAACTTTACTGAATGGAAACATAAAGGCTGAACAACAATTATACTAAAAATCAGACAAACTTCTTTCATTTAAAAAAGTTAATGAAGTATTTACTTTCAAAATAAAATGTCTCTCTTCATTCAAAAGTCTAAACTGCACACATCAAGTTTGACTAGATTTAGGAGCTTGTCCACACCTCAACAGAACCGAGTGTCTGAAGAACGTTCGCTTTAAATAAACATACAGTATAGAGCACGAGGCATTGCCTGGTCTCGCGTTAATATCGGAAATATTTGTACAAACATGTTTAAATTACATTAAACCAGAAATTTAAAAAAAAAAATATGAATACATAAAACCATAAAGATATCTATCAATCATTTAAATCAAAAATTTCATTTATATATATACGTTATTCGTAAAAAAGCGAAACAAGCCTCACAGTCTAATATTTGCCTGAAGGACCCTGAACGCAACACGAAGTGCGCATGCGTAGATATTTACGTTGTCAGTCCTTGTGAAGATATTCGTATTTATTTAATTTAAGGTCACATCAAAGTGTTTTTATGTTCTAAATGGACAACGTTTTGTTTGGGAAACGTTAGGCAAATTTTCTATACCTCGGAGAGATTAAATTAATTCGTTAATCTTCGTTAATCTCCGGAGGAAACGGAATAATGTCGACAAATAAAACAAAGAAGGTCAAAATGGCTACGAAATCCTGTCCTGAGTGCGACCAACAGGTAAGTTAATGAAATAATTGAACCCTTTCTTTAAAGTGATATGGAGCCGGTAGTTCGGATGTGAGTGGGTTCAGGCTCGGTTCGGTTCTGTTTCTGTGCCTCAGTCTGAACTTTTCGTCTTAAATTCATTTAAATCTGCAGACTAGACTTGTGATGTTCTTTAACAAAGTTTATTTGGATTAATGCGAGTTAAGAGAAGAACTGAAATCATGGAAGTAAAAGTTTTCGTGTAAATGTTAATTTTAATATATTTACTGTAACGCTCATGTTAAGTAGATTTATGTTTTTAAAATAAACAGTTTTTAAAGTGAAACCAAACGGTTACTTTGAAATATTTAGCTTTTATCTAATAATCAAAAGGTCAAAATAAGATTAATTTGTTGGCAAAAGATGATTAAAATGCATAATTTCATCACCAAGCTTCAGTTTCTGTTCAACAGAAAGTCCCTCAGGACAAAAACAGATTCTGTTCCAAAACCCAGAACCGTTTCCACAGGGTCACTGTTTACTTCTGCGGGTTTTATGTATGATTCAAAGTGCTGAAACTGAGGAAATGGACTGAAGTTTGTCTCCAACATCTCAGGGACAATTCTGCTGCAGAGGACAGGAACGCCCTTACTTTGGACAGGAAGGACAGAGAGGACAGATGTGAGACAGATCTGTGGCTAAAGACTAACTAGCTGAAGTTAGCTTCTTAATTAGCTCTATTGTATTAGCATTGTTTACCATGGTTTGTTTGTAAATTGTTGTTCTTAAAGCTGCAGGCTGCAGTTCTGTAGTGCAGTCTGTAGTCTAAAAACATATTTTTAACATATTTCTTCCCTCTGTCGCTATCTCCTGACAGACTGATGTTAGACAAAGTAATCTCTGAAAAAAACTATAGTCCCCTTGCTTCTCTAAAAGCATTTCTAAAAAGCCACAGTGACCCGCCATTAACCAGCCAATAAAAACAGAGCTTCTCACTTCTCACGCTCCTAACCCCCCCCCCCCCGTCCCAGCCCCCGCGGCCGCGCAGGTTCTCGTTCAAAGTATTGCAAAGCGATGCAAAACTGTTTTGTATGTGACACAAATGTATTAAATTCCCCTTCTTCATCCCTGATCTGGACTTTTCTTTTGTTTTTTTGCCAAAAGTCAAGTGATCGCTTCCTCCTCCACTGACTCATGACAGAAACATTGAGGAAATGAAGGAATTTGTCACGAGCGAATTAAACTCATGTCCAACGTGGCTGCAAGAGGCTCAGCAGATTTCATTGTGTTCTGGTGTGCTGGACTAGCCTGGTTGATACCAGACCCATGTCCTTCACTTCGCTTTGGACTAGGGTCTGGCATCTCTGCCATAGACAACGATTTCTCCTGGAGATTTTTGAATGGACCAATCAGAGAACAGGAGGCAGAGTTTTGTTAGTTTAGCCTGACGAGGTCCAGGCTATCAGATAAATTGCTCAGAAACCACTCGGTGGATATTTTTTCTGCCACCAGTGTGTAATTATATGTCTTTAATTTACTGACTGTTGGCCTAGATGAAACATTTGAGATAAAATTCGATTTTTTATCATTTATTTTCGTAGCGCACCCGAGGCTGTTTGGAAAATATCAAACCGAAACTATTTAATATCCAGCAGATTTGACCATTTCGTGAATTGATTTAGGAACTGTTAAGCTCAGGAACACTTCTGATATAACGTCAGCTATGAACTATATTTTTTCTCAGCAGAGAAATAATAGTTTTTTACCTTGTTTTGATGAAAATTCGTTCGTGGCGGCAGCCATTTTGAATGACGACGTCAGTCGACATCGTTCAAAACTCCGCCTTCTGCTCTCTGATTGCTCAGGAACACTTCTGATATAACGTCAGCTATGAAATCTATTTTTTCTCAGCAGAGAAATAATAGTTTTTTACCTTGTTTTATTGAAAATTCCTTCGTGGCGGCAGCCATTTTGAATGACGACGTCAGTCGACGTCGTTCAAAACTCCGCCTTCTGTTCTCTGATTGGTCCGGTCAAAACCTACCGGAGACATCCTTGTGGATGGGAGAAATGCCAGACCCAGCAGTGAAGGGAAATGAGAATTGAGCGGAGCTGCGTAGGAATGGCGAGGGCCAGGCTAGTGCTGGACCAGTGCTCCCTGTTTTTATTTTATTTTTTAGAACGTTTTATTAACATATAAACACAGAACTTCGCGGCTGACAGGACCAGAGCCATATAAAGTGAGAGTTGCGACACTCCCATAGAGTTCCATTGTAAGAATGGAATGCGGAAGTCACGTGGGTCATGGAGGGGGCGATTTGTTCCATGGCTCTGGTTACAGTCTGAAGCTGCCTGCAGTAGCGCTCCGTCGCCGCCAGAGGGCGCAGCTCCACAAGGTTTCCATAGCCGTTTGGAACGATTGACCGCCTGTCGGCGAGATCAAAGAATGTCGGAACCATAGATATCATATATAGAACACTAGATACCGCATGGCCCGCTCTCGCCTATTGGAGCTGACGAGATTTAGGGCGGCCATCTTGGCGCTGTCCACCGCTCCACTCAGCCTTATATATTTGGCTGGCACAATAAAGTATCAGCACATTTAATCAATCATAACACGCTGAATAGTAATGCTATTGTCACATATTTAAATTTTAGGCATACAGCTATTAAAACTGCATGTATAGGAACGTATAGTTTAGCATATTTAAATAATTTTGGTGGAATACAATACTGTACTTTAATATATGTTTAGCAAGATACAACCAAAGATGCACACACACATTATGTATACATATTCAGATACTGTAATAATACATATATATATATATATATATATATACTGTATATATATAGTATATATATATATATATATATATATATATATATATATATATATATATATGTATATATATATATTTGTATATATATGTATATATATATATATATATATATATATGTATATATACATGTATATGTGTATATATATATATACACAGTATACTGTATATCTTATATATATGTGTGTATATATATACTGTATATATATAATAATAATAATAATAATAATAATAATAATAATAATAATAATAATAATCATTTTATTTAAAAGCGCCTTTCATGACACCCAAGGACACTTAACAAACCAACACAGTGAATACAGAGCAAACATTATCAGCGACAAATTGAAATATAAAATACATAAAGGATATAAAATGGAAGATAAAAATACATTTAGTAAAGTTAATGATAAGCTAGTCTAAAGAGATGTGTTTTCAGGGCAGTCTTGAACAGAGAAAGGGAGGTGGTGTTTCGAAGGTCGGGCGGTAGAGCGTTCCAGAGGTGAGGGGCAGAGCAGGTGAAGGCCCTGCTCCCCATGGTGGAGAGGCGGGCAGAGGGTACATGGAGTTGTAGTGAAGAGGAGGACCTGAGAGAGCGTGATGGGATGGAGATTTGTAGGAGGTCAGATAGATAAGGAGGGGCAAGGTTGTGGATAGCTTTGAACGTGAGGAGTAGAATTTTGAAGATGATGCGTGATTTAACCGGGAGCCAGTGGAGCTGCTGCAGGACAGGAGTGATGTGATCATAGTAGGAGGTTTGAGTGATGACACGGGCAGCTGAGTTCTGGACCATCTGTAACTTGTGGAGAGATTTGTTGGGGAGGCCGTAGAGAAGGGAGTTGCAGTAGTCAATACGGGAAGTCACAAGACTGTGCACCAGGATGGCTGTGGAGCGGGGCGTGAGAGAAGGACGGAGACGGTTAATATTACGGAGGTGGAAATAGGCAGACCGAGTAATATTGTTGATGTGTGAAGTGAAGGAGAGAGTGGTGTCGAGGATGACACCGAGGCTCTTGACCTGAGGGGAGGGGGATAGCAGAGAGTTGTTAAGGGGGACGAGAAGATGTTCTGATTTTGAAATAGAGTTTTTGGTACCGACGAGAATGACTTCTGTTTTGTTGCTGTTTAGTTGAAGGAAATTGTTAGAAAACCAGTGATTTAGCTCGTTGAGACAGTCGGTGAGGATGGAGGGTGGGTGGGTGGAGTTTGGTTTTGATGACAAGTAGAGCTGCGTGTCATCAGCATAGCAGTGGAAATGGATGCCGTGTTTGCGGAAGATGTGGCCTAGAGGAAGGAGGTAAATGATGAAGAGGAGGGGTCCGAGGACAGAGCCTTGGGGGACACCCGTGGAGACAGGGGAAGACTGGGAACGGAAGGATTTAAGCTGAATGAATTGAGTGCGGTCAGAGAGATAGGAGGTGAACCAGTCTAACGGGGTACCTGAGTATATATATACTGTATATACATATAAACATACACACATATATGTGTATATATATATATGTATCCTGTGTATGTATATATATATATGTATATATATATGTATATATATATGTATATATATATATATATATATATATATATGTAGTGATACACCTAGCCTCTGATATTTCTGTCTTGACCTTCAAGTACACCTCTCTACACCTCTCTGAATCACTCAGTGTTACACTTGCTTGAACCTCAAGGAGACAGATGGACACTTATATATTTTAACAATTATTATGAATTAATGGACACTAATTAATCAGATTGAACTTTCTCTTTAATGTGTGTTAATTCAGAATTGATCTACAGTATATTTTTGTCATTTTTAATGATGATCTGTTACTTGCATGACTGCGACATTCTGCTGGTTTTATTTCTGCAAAAGCAAGCAGGCTCTGTCTCTAAGGCAGAAGTCAGGGTAAGAGCTGTTCTCTGCCTTCGCTTGTTTTGTCTTCAAGCTAGACGCAACAGGACAGGCCATCTGGCCGATTCGGTAAACAGTTTTCCTGTCTCCGTCAAGAGACTTTCCTGCCTATGGGATCATACTTCCATCTTTTATTTTGTTATAACCAGCCAATAGTTATTCAGGAGGTGGTTCAGATCCCGCCTCCCTATAAATGGGCACTTCCTGCATTTGCCTTTAGAGTTTTGGAGGAGAACGAACGGTCAACCTGGCTCTCCTCTCTGAAAGCTGGAGACGTCCCGGTCATATGTCAACGACCCACGTCTCAGCGGGGATCATAGTAAAGCCTTACTTTGATCCATTCACTCTCCTTTCTGAAGAATTTGTTTTCTAAAGTTTTATTTTGAAAGTTCAACCAGTGCGATTGGAGTCTGTTCCTGCCGGGAGAAGCGGTTCTTCTCACTCGTCTGAATCAGCTCACACGCGCGGAGGTCATCTGGGCGTGAACTGGACAACACAGTCCGTTAGTGTCCACAAACCTCAACTCTTATCTCCAAGACGTATCGTCAACAGGTAACGAGGCGTTGATTGTGTCCTGAACGTGTGGGAAGCCCAGCTGAGATCCGTATGGGAAAGCTTGCCACCCTGGTTGTTTTCAAAATAATTAACTTCCGTTAACTTAGCTTCCATTCATCTCCTTCCTCCTATTTCTTATTTTTCATAAGTATTTAATCTGTCAAGTTTTGTGCCAACAGTTAAGTTTTAATTGTCTGTTTGTTTTAATTTGAATTCTTGTCAACGTAGTTATTAAATCAGAGCTAATATCGATACAAATGTTTATGTAATTTTTGTGATAGTTTCAATAAAAGGTCTATTCTTTTGGTAGACCAACATAAATTGAAGTCTAAGCGTGAAATTACATTACTGGCTAATCCCATCGTTAGATTTGTTGATTTATTCTGAAAAAGTTGAGACCCCGTGAACTTGGTGGCAGTTTGTGCAGATAAAATCTGCTCATACCTGCACGTCTAAACTATAGGTAAGTCAGTAAACTGACTAATAACTCCTATATTGTTACATTTATTGGTGGCTCGTGACGGTCTTCTGAAAGATTAAATTGATAAGTTGTTTTTGTAGCTTATTTTTGTTGACGGTGTTTGTTGGCATTAGTTTGCATCCTGGTTGTGGACTTATAGAGTGGTTTTGGCTGGTGAGTGTCCGGGAGTTGCTGAGCGTGGCATTGTCTGGATTATTTTCCCGTTAGAATTATTTTTTCATTCACATTTGAACGTAATGCTTGAAGCTGCTGAGTGATAAATGTTTTGTCTGTGCTTGTGAGACGTTTCATTACGTGTCACGAGGCTGCGTGCATTTTTCATTGTGGTGACCGCCGTGTCACGATCCTGCTTCATTTTCTTACATCTGCGATTTACTGTTAAACGTCTGTTTCACTCTTTGCTGCTCCATTTTACCTAATCTGTTACAACGTGTTTGCCGAGGTTCGGGAAAACCCACTCGCTTGGACCGGATGTAGTCCGGTTCCGTTTGACGTAAAGTCCGTTGTTGTACACAGTAAGAGTGCTGCCTCCCCTGGGGGCGTGAGGGTTAGCTTGGTTGTGTTTCAGCTCATTGACAGTATTTTCTGCGGTGTAAAAATACGTTTATTTTGTGGAAGAGAGTCCAGAACCTTGGGTCGAGCTATAAGCTAAACGGTACCGAGAGACAAGATGGCTGCTTAAAACGCTGTGATTGGTCCATTGTGTGTCGCGTTCAAGAACGTTGGTTTCTGTAGACTCTGGTTGTCAGATTCATTTTTGCACACATTTCTAACAGTTTATTTGTTTTGTTCGAGTTCTATGCACGTAATATCGTCGAAGACTGGCTTAACCGCGGTGTTTTGCGATATTTATGACTGTTTTAGGACGTTAAAAAGTCCGTTCCTCGCTGGAGTTCAAAAGACCGCAGGTCCGTGAACGCACCGCTCGAACGGCACGTCGCTTGTGGGCGGCGTTAGGTTTGGAAGACACAATTTCCCATGAACACTTGGGTTTTAGAACTACAGTTCTGTCTTCGCTGTGATTGGTCGATTACGCTGTATGTGTTGACGCATGCGCAGTGGGTGAAGCCCCGCTCCTCGTCAAATTTCACTTGCTACTTGTCTCAGACGAGTTTCCGTGCTTGTTTGTCCATTACTGTCTTTGAAAAGACTGTTTAATCGCGGTGTTTTTGAGATTTTAGTGGGTGGACAGAGCCGGTTGCTCTGAAAAACTGCCGATCGCCATGTGACCAGGTCACGTGACACCGATTTTGCCGGTTTTATGAGGACCGACCTTATTTCTTTTAAACGCAGTTTAAAGGGTTTCACAGTCAACCGATTTTGCTCACATGATTTCGTTTTGTGAGCCTGGGTTTTAGAGCTTATCACGTTACGCTTTAGATCTGTCTGATTGATGCTTTTCATCTATGTTGGATGTCTGTGTGGGCTGAAAGCTACGGCTGCGCTCACTGGTGATAACAGCGCCTCTATAGCGGTCAGATAGAGAAATTACAGTCGCTGTGATAAACTCACTTCCAGCGCTGTGACCCCTGCTGGTTACATTAGAAGACGCAGTCTTCCTGTAATGTGTACATGGTAACTGTTCCTGTTTTAAACGGGAAACATTTTGAGAATATTGTACTCACAGCACACTTGAATTTGATTTTCACATATAATCAAATGTTGATGGCAGAACAGTTACACAGATTTAATACAGACATGTATGTTTTTAGATAAAACTTAACAGTTTATCTTTAATTCTGTGCAAAACTGGCTCTCTGTCCCTATTTTTATTTTAAACTGCAAGTTTAAAATAACACACATGAGGCTTCTTTTGTCTTGGTTTTTCACAAAAAATCTCACAACGACAGCCGTTTTTGTTTGACCTTGTCACAGGTCGACAAATTACTAAACATCACTGACTTTTATTTCATTTAACATCTTGGATGTTTTCTGAGCAGCTCATACACTTTGCATATTTGCAAGCTGCGATATGAGACCCACTTTACTTGGTTTTTCGCAGAAAATCAGTACACAGATGGACGTTCAAACAGGTGAACCACCTGAGGGGGGCTCCTCTCCTATCTATCCTAGATGGATGGATGGGGGCCTTGGGATTCCTGCCCGTGCTCCCCGCATTTTGGGGGAATCTGCCTCATCGTATGCTAATTACTTAGCTGCTAAGAACGTCCGTCAGGATAAGTGGGAAAGTCCCCTGTCATTCTACGACAGGCTAATCTCGGTCTACTCCGGGGGCAAAACTATTCCTGGACTAGAGGAAAATATGGAGTTTAAACGTCTTTTCATTATGAATCTTATGCCTTTTCAAATGAAATGTGTTCATTTCAAGGTTGATTGCAAAAAAGATTCCATGGAAGTGATAAGACAATATGCTGCGTCAGTTTTTGAGGCCGAAATACAACCTAGGATACCATCAGAGGTTTGTACAGGTCAAAAGGTCACATCCCACTCGCAGACATTAGGTGAGGTTCCCTCTCCTTCAGAGTGCAACAGTGAACAGGTCCCTCATGATAACAAACAACAGGTCAGTTCCAGCTGGACCAGTGACTCAGATCGATTCACAGGAGGTTCTTCTGCCCCTGCCCCTCAGGTTGAAAACCTTGAGATGAGCAGTGAACCACACAGGGTAGGTGTTCGCTCTCTAGATGAACACAGATGGTTCGGATCGAACCAACAGAGTTCTCTCATGGATCTCACAATGGGTGAGATTCGAAGGCGGTTGCATGGACACTGTGAACCATTGAAAAATGGTCTGTCCCGACATGTACCCGCGAGAAGCGGCCCTCCTGCCCCTGCCCCTCGAACTGCACAGTTTGAGACATGCAATGAGGCACACATGCTCCAGATTATGGGTGCGGCGCCTCCGCGCGAGAACGTGACTGAGGTTGTGAGTTGTTTGTCAAATGATTTGAATGTTACAGTGGTTGACCAAGCTGACACAACGTGTGACGTTGTCCTTGATGATAACACAAACAACCTTGTTCCACCTGATGAAGTGACGCGCAGCACTGCCTTTTGCAGCAACTCAGTGCACACAGTTGACAGCAATAACGTCAACACTGATATAAATACTGACAGCAAACAAATTGCTGATGATCAGTGTCCTGAAAGTCCAGATGCTGACGGCAAGCAAATTGCTGAAAATCCACATCCTGAAGGTCATGAGGCAGACAGCCATCATGATGCTGACAGCGACGATGATTACACAGACAGGGTCACACGTACACAGACACGTGTGGAAAAACCTGAACGGTTTCTGTGTCACTTTGTAAGAAGGGGTAAAGCTAAGAGAGCTTACCTCCCACTCACATTGGAAGGGGTCCTAGAGCAGGAAGCGCTCCTGGTTAGCGGCTCAGACGTGTCTACCATGTCAGCCGGACTGTTTGAGGAGCTGAGGACCGCCGCTAACGATGTTGGCAGGCAAATACCCTTTGTGAAATACACTTATGGTGAGCAACAAGGCCTCGCAAAGATGAGCACAACCCTAATAGCCATGGTTCACATGCAGATTGGCGAGATGTCACTATACCACCCGGTATATGTGTCTGATCTTGACTCACTCCGGGCTCCATTTGTGGTTGGCCAAGATTTTATTAATCGCTTTGAAGCGATTATAAATTATGGCAATCAGACGATGTGGGCCACAGTGAGCAGTCCACTGCCATTCGTGGTACCTCACCAAGGTCAGGACACTGACTGTCTAACAGCAGGTACCGCTAAGGTAAAAAAGGATTCCCCAACCGAGACCACAAACCCGGTAAGTGATCCTTCATATACAGATGAGACAGAGGAGACTCAACAATTGGACCAGACTCTGGCCCATCACGAGGACCTCCTCTGCGAGCTGACACCTTCAGCACTCCCTGACCACTTCCTACCACAGGTAGATGAAGGTGTGGAGATCCAAGAGTCCCACACCGATGACGCTGTACTGTCCTGTGGGACAGGTAATTCGGCATACAACCGTGCTTTCAGTGAAGTCTTGGTTCAAGGACATCTGAGCCCACAAGGTGACAGTCTGCTACACGCTGGCAGTCACTTGGACTTCATTGTTACAGATTTTGAGGATCCCTCCTCAAACAAAAGGGGGGCAGACTCACACTTCCTACCACAGGTAGAGGACGGTGTAGAGATCCAAGGATCACACACCGAGAACGCTGTGCTGTCCTCTGGGACAGGTAATTCAGTCATCAGCCAAGCTTTCTATGAAACCTTGGTTCAAGAGCATTTGAATTTAGAACTACTCAGAGATGACATAGTTCTTACAGGCTCAAAGAGCACCTCTTCATTCATGAAGTGGCAAGACATACATCACAACGACAGAGACACGCCTGCGACGGCGCCGACCGTTGTGACACACCTGCATTACGCAGAAAGAGGTAAACGTACAGAGGTACGTTGGCCGAGACCTATAAGGTTCCTGTACAAGGTTCCCCATAAACTGCGCGAACAGCTTAAACTAAACAATGGCATCCTAACTCGTGCCCATGGACGGACGTCCACACCCGTGTGCTTGGTCCCTCATGACCACAGGGGGGTGATGTTAGGCCATGCCCATGTCAAGGACAAAGATTTCAATAACCCCACAAACGACAAAGATCTCGCAAACTCACAGACTTCATGGGAAAAGAAGGTCGTCCAAGCACAGGATAGTAAATAAACTAAACAGTTTAAACTATTCTAGTTGCGAAAAGAAACCGTTCCAACTAGAACTTAGAAACGCTAAGAATAATACCCACAACAAAAAACTAACCTTAACAACCGTTTAAATCTGGAGGATTTAATTGACATCGGTTATAAAGCTAAGAACTGTTTTTCTTGTGTGTGACACATTGGAACCTGACGACCAGAGTGAGTTTGACGTAGTGAAACGTTGTTTTCTAGTGGCTTGATTGCTACTTTTGTTGTTATTGAAGTTTTTATTGTTTTCTGAACACTCCCAGCCAAAGAGGTTTTGATTGTTGATTAGTTGAAGACTTAAATGGATTTTAACTATGCCAACATGCTGTTCATTTTGTTAAAGATCTCAATCTTTGAAAAGTCATTGTAGATTAATACTACTTAAGGTACTATAATCTACACTGATCTCCCAATCATTTAGGTAGAACCGTTTCGATCGTTTCTATTCTAGATCTATTCATTTTGATGAGTCTCGCCATAGACTTCAAAATTTTTAGGGATTACCAAATCTTGCGTCGTTCGTCTAAAAGACAACAGACATTTAGACCAAACTAGTTTCATTTTTATTTTAGTTTAACCTAAACTAAATAATGAATGGAGGAATAGTTTGAATGAAGAGGCCTTCGTTACAGAAGCCCTCCACATTTCTATAGGTATAGATCCCTATTTCTGATTTTTACAGCATTGATCCACCCCTTAATTGGTAATTGTAGCTGATCTAATCCATGATAGCTTACATACCAGGTGCATATAGGTAAGGCTTAATGTAGAATCCCAATCATAAGCCCACCTAAAACCACATAATTGCATGACACATTGAACCAGGGTGGCACCGACTGGAAGCCATCCAGCCTGCAACCTCATACATACTGTGTACATAAACTGTGCTTTATCACTTTACTACAAATGACAATGTCAGAACCTTCATTTTATTTTATAGATGTACTTTTTATACTTTTATACTACTATGCAAATACTCAGGACAGTATTACACTTTCATTAGTTCATTTTATGCTTATGTTTATTAAATGTTTTAGTGTGTTAGTGTTTAAATGGTTACTGTTGCACCGAGGGACTGGGAGAAATGCAATTTCAATCCTGTGTATGTCCTGTACATATTGCAGTTTTGACAATAAAGTTGACTTTGACATTTGACTTGACTTTGAGAATTGGGACGATTTCTTAAGGGTAAATAAAACTCCGGCAGCATCATAAAATACATAGTAAAATAATATACACACAGATTTAACAGGGCAGCACGGTGGCACAACTGGTAGAGCTGCTGCCTCTCAGCGAGAAGGTTGCCGGTTCAAATCCCGGTCCGGGGCCTTTCTGGGTGGAGTTTGCATGTTCTCCCCGTGCATGCGTGGGTTTCCTCCGGGTACTCCGGTTTCCTCCCACAGACCAAAAAACATGCTTGTTAGGCTGATTGGTGACTCTAAATTGACCCTAGGTGTGAGTGTGAGAGTGGATGGTTGTTTGGTGTGAGTGAGACAGGTCCCTCTTGTAAATGAGTCCCCGTGACTCAACGAGGCTAGCCTGTATAAATAAAGGTTGAATGAATGAATGAAT
>JBBPBX010002126.1:58854-71364 GCA_038048925.1 Garcialebias charrua | reverse complement strand
CAGTGAGGAGTTGTAGAGTCTGATGAGTGACAAAGGAGTTCAGTCTCAGTCCTGGGCCTCACAAGTCTGTCTCTGAACAGGCTCCTCTGGTTGCTGATGACGCTGTGCAGACGGAGACTGGCATCGTCCATAATGTCCAGCAGGTTGTCCAGAGTCCTCTTCTCCTCCACGTCTCCACAGAGACCACTGGGCTGGACCACTTGATCCTCTTGTCCAGCCTGGATGGATAGATATTCTGTTCTGAACTCATTACTGACAATACGTTTTCTTCTGTGAAAGTCGCAGCACGGCGGAGCAGTGGTTAGAGCTGCCGCATCACAGCGTGGAGGTCAAAGGTTCACCTCTTGGTCTTTCAGAGTGGAGTTTACATATTCACTCCATGCTACGTGGGTTTTCTGGTTTCCTCCCACAGAACAAAAACGTGCGTTGTTCAGTGGTGACTCTAAACTGTCCCCCAGTGTGAGTGAGTCAATGGTTGTTTGTCTCTATGTGTCCCTGTGATGGACTAGAGACCTGTCCAGGTGTCCCTGTGAGGAACTGTAGACTTGTCTAGGTGTCCCTGTGATGGACTGTAGACTAGGTGTCCCTGTGATGGACTGTAGACTTGTCTAGGTGTCCCTGTGATGGACTACTAGAGACCTGTCCAGGTGTCCCTGTGATGGACTGTAGACTTGTCTAGGTGTCCCTGTGATGGACTGTAGACTTGTCTAGGTGTCCCTGTGATGGACTACTAGAGACGAGACCTGTCCAGGTATCCCTGTGATGAACTGTAGACTTGGCTAGGTGTCCCTGTGATGGACTACTAGAGACATGTCCATGTGTCCCTGTGATGAACTTTAGACTTGTCTAGGTGTCCCTGTGATGGACTACTAGAGACATGTCCAGGTGTCCCTGTGATGAACTGTAGACTTGTCTAGGTGTCCCTGTGATGGACTACTAGAGACATGTCCAGGTGTCCCTGTGATGAACTGTAGACTTGTCTAGGTGTCCCTGTGATGGACTACTAGAGACCTGTCCAGGTGTCCATGTGATGAACTGTAAACTTATCTAGGTGTCCCTGTGATGGACTACTAGAGACATGTCAAGGTGTCCCTGTGATGAACTGTAGACTTGTCTAGGTGTCCCTGTGATGGACTACTAGAGACCTGTCCAGGTGTCTCTTTGATGAAATGTAGACCTGTCCATGTGTCTCTGTAATGAACTGTAGACTTGTCTAGGTGTCTCTGTGATGGACTACTAGAGACCTGTCTAGTTGTCCCTGTGATGGACTAATAGAGACATGTCCAGGTGTCCCTGTGATGAACTGTAGATTTGTCTAGGTGTCCCTGTGATGAACTGTAGACTTGTCTAGGTGTCCCTGTGATGAAGTGTAGACCTGTCCAGGTGTCCCTGTGATGAACTGTAGACTTGTCTAGGTGTCACTGTGATGGACTAATAGAGACCTGTCCAGGTGTCCCTGTGATGGACTAATAAAGACATGGCCAGGTGTCTCTGTGATGAACTGTAGATTTGTTTAGGTGTCCCTGTGATGGACTACTAGAGACCTGTCCAGGTGTCCCTGTGATGGACTAATAGAGACTTGTCCAGGTGTCTCTGATGAACTGTAGACTTGTCTAGGTGTCCCTGTGATGGACTAATAGAGACCTGTCCAGGTGTCTCTTTGATTAAATGTAGACCTGTCCAGGTGTCTCTGTGATGAACTAATAGAGACCTGTCCAGGTGTCTCTATGATGAACTAATAGAGACCTGTCCCGGTGTCTCTGATGAACTGTAGACTTGTCTAGGTGTCCCTGTGATGGACTAATAGAGACCTGTCCAGGTGTCTCTGTGATGAACTGTAGACTAAGGGGCGGCCGTGGCGTAGTGGTAAGGGCAGTCGTCTCCCAATCGGAAAGTTGGCGGTTCAACTCCCGGGACCCGCACCTTGTGTCGTTGTGTCCTTGGGCAAGACACTTAACTCTGAGTTGCTCCCGGTAGGACTGGAAAGCACCTTGCATGGTAGTCTGCCGCAACCGGTTTATGAATGTGTGTAGCATTCAATATATGTGTAGCACTTTGAGATTTTCAGTAATGAAAAGTGCGTTATAAATTGAATTTATTATTATTATTATTATTAGACTTGTCTAGGTGTCCCTGTGATGGACTAATAGAGACCTGTCCAGGTGTCCCTGTGATGGACTAATAGAGACTTCTCCAGGTGTCTCTGATGAACTGTAGACTTGTCTGGGTGTCCCTGTGATGGACTAATAGAGACCTGTCCAGGTGTCTCTTTGATTAAATGTAGACCTGTCCAGGTGTCTCTGTGATGAACTAATAGAGACATGTCCAGGTGTCTCTGTGATGAACTAATAGAGACCTGTCCCGGTGTCTCTGATGAACTGTAGACTTGTCTAGGTGTCCCTGTGATGGACTAATAGAGACCTGTCCAGGTGTCTCTGTGATGAACTGTAGACTTGTCTAGGTGTCCCTGTGATGGACTAACAGAGACCTGTCCAGGTGTCTCTGTGATGAACTATAGACTTGTCTAGGTGTCCCTGTGATGGACTAATAGAGACCTGTCCAGGTGTCTCTGTGATGAACTGTAGACTTGTCTAGGTGTCCCTGTGATGGACTAATAGAGACTGTCCAGGTGTCTCTGTGATGAACTGTAGACTTGTCTAGGTGTCCCTGTGATGGACTAATAGAGACATGTCCAGGTGTCTCTGTGATGAACTGTAGACTTGTCTAGGTGTCCCTGTGATGGACTAATAGAGACATGTCCAGGTGTCTCTGTGATGAACTGTAGACTTGTCTAGGTGTCCCTGTGATGGACTAATAGAGACATGTCCAGGTGTCCCTGTGATGAACTGTAGACTTGTCTAGGTGTCCCTGTGATGGACTAATAGAGACATGTCCAGGTGTCCCTGTGATGAACTGTAGACTTGTCTAGGTGTCCCTGTGATGGACTAATAGAGACATGTCCAGGTGTCCCTGTGATGAACTGTAGACTTGTCTAGGTGTCCCTGTGATGGACTAATAGAGACATGTCCAGGTGTCCCTGTAATGAACTGTAGACTTGTCTAGGTGTCCCTGTGATGGACTAATAGAGACTTGTCCAGGGGTCTCTTTGATGTAATGTAGACCTGCCCAGGTGTCCCTGTGATGAACTGTAGACTTGTCTAGGTGTCCCTGTGATGAACTAATAGAGACATGTCCAGGATTCTCTGTGATGAACTGTAGACTTGTCTAGGTGTCCCTGTGATGAACTGTAGACTTGTCTAGGTGTCCCTGTGATGAAGTATAGACCTGTCCAGGTGTCTCTTTGATGAAATGTAGACCTGTCCATGTGTCTCTGTGATGAACTGTAGACTTGTCTAGGTGTCCCTGTGATGGACTAATAGAGACATGTCTAGGTGTCTCTCTGATGAACTGTAGACTTGTCTAGGTGTCCCTGTGATTGACTACTAGAGACATGTCCAGGTGTCCCTGTATGGACTAATAGAGACCTGTCCATGTGTCTCTGTGATGAAACTAATAGAGACATGTCCAGGTGTCCCTGTGATGGACTAATAGAGACCTGTCCAGGTGTCTCTGTGATGAAACTAATAGAGACATGTCCAGGTGTCTCTGTGATGAACTGTAGACTTGTCTAGGTGTCCCTGTGATGAAGTATAGACCTGTCCAGGTGTCTCTTTGATGAAATGTAGACCTGTCCATGTGTCTCTGTGATGAACTGTAGACTTGTCTAGGTGTCCCTGTGATGGACTAATAGAGACATGTCCAGGTGTCTCTCTGATGAACTGTAGACTTGTCTAGGTGTCCCTGTGATGGACTAATAGAGACATGTCCAGGTGTCTCTCTGATGAACTGTAGACTTGTCCAGGTGTCCCTGTGATGGACTAATAGAGACCTGTCCAGGTGTCTCTGTGATGAAACTAATAGAGACATGTCCAGGTGTCCCTGTGATTAACTATAGACTTGTCTAGGTGTCTCTGTGATGAACTGTAGCCTTGTCTAGGTTTCCCTGTAATGGACTAATAGAGACATGTCCAGGTGTCCCTGTGATGAACTGTAGACTTGTCTAGGTGTCCCTGTGATGGACTAATAGAGACATGTCCAGGTGTCCCTGTGATGAACTGTAGACTTGTCTTGGTGTCCCTGTGATGGACTAATAGAGACCTGTCCAGGTGTCTCTGTGATGAACTGTAGACTTGTCTAGGTGTCCCTGGGATGGACTAATAGAGACCTGTCCAGGTGTCTCTGTGATGAACTGTAGACTTGTCTAGGTGTCCCTGTGATGGACTAATAGAGACCTGTCCAGGTGTCCCTTTGATGAAATGTAGACCTGTCCAGGTGTCTCTGTGATCGACTAATAGAGACCTGTCCAAGTGTCCCTGTGATGAACTGTAGAATTGTCTAGGTGTCCCTGTGATGGACTACTAGAGACATGTCCAGGTGTCCCTGTGATGAACGGTAGACTTGTCTAGGTGTCCCTGTGATAGACTAATAGAGACATGTCCATGTGTCCCTGTGATGAACTGTAGACTTGTCTAGGTGTCTCTGTTATGGACTACTAGATACCTGTCCAGGTGTCTCTGTGATGAACTGTAGACTTGTCTAGGTGTCTCTGTGATGGACTACTAGAGACCTGTCCAGGTGTCCCTGTGATGGACTAATAGAGACATGTCCAGGGGCCTCATGTATCAACCATGCGTGCGCACAAAAACATTGCGCACGTCACTTTCCACGCAAAGTGGCGTATGTATCAAATCTGATATGAACGGGAATATCTGCGCATCCACGTACAAATCCACGGCTGCTCCCCTGCTTGCGTACGCACGTTTCTGTGGTTATATTTCCTTTGGCGACACTTACAGGTTATTCAGAGAAACTGTGTCCATGATATGAAAATAATCATAAATCCCACCAAACACACATGATTAACAATTATTACATCCACATGGACGCAATTAGATGAGTGGATATAAAAGCATGCGCCAAATAGTGGCAACGATATTGACAACAATGAGATGTGATTTCTTTAAATAAGAAGTTAACCAAGCTGTACCAACACGCCTACGTTTAGGTCAGTGTGTAGCGCGGTTGCCTTTAGTTCCAAAGGTCATGAGTTCGAATCTCGCATGGTACAACGTTTCTCTTTTTTTTTTTTCGTTCCAGATTTAAATACACATGAAAACTATTTACAAAACAAGAAATCGTCTGCTTCCTTTCATTTCATGTATTGTTCTATTTCTTGTTGTTTTATTAAATAGTTTTCCTGTGTTCTTTAAATCTGGAATGAAAAAAAAAAACGTTGTACCAAGGGGGAGTCGATCTCACGACCTTTGGGACGAAGGGCGGGCGCGCTCACCACTAACCTATACAGGCATGTTAGAGCAGATGGGTCAACTTCTTGTTTAAAAGTGGATGGTATGTTTTGCGCTAGGCGTGCCGAATAAAACCTTTTTCCGTGCTTCTCTGCCTCACTCAGAAGTGATTCCTGTTCACAGTCCGTGAAGTTCCTCTTTTTTCCACGTTCCGACATGATTTGCAATGGAGCAGAGACGACATTCCTGTCGTGCATGGCATATTTGAATGACTTTGCATATTCATACGGAGGCGTGTCAAAGGCGGAGTCGGCCACTCTCTCATGTGCGCTCAGTTCCACGTTCATCGTGATGTACAAAAGGAATGTGCGTGGATTCAGGTGTACGCAGGGTTTGATAAATCTGGATTTTTTTGTGCGTAGACACTTTTCTGGATTTGTCCGTACGTCACTTTTCAGTAAGAAATCCACGCAAGTCTTTGTACATGAGGCCCCAGGTGTCTCTGTGATGAACTATAGACTTGTCTAGGTGTCCCTGTGATAGACTAATAGAGACCTGTCCAGGTGTCTCTGTGATTAACTGTAGACTAGTCTAGGTGTCCCTGTGATGAACTGTAGACTTGTCTAGGTGTCCCTGTGATGGACTAATAGAGACCTGTCCAGGTGTCCCTGTGATGAACTGTAGACTTGTCTAGGTGTCCCTGTGATGGACTAATAGAGACATGTCCAGGTGTCCCTGTGATGAACTGTAGACTTGTCTAGGTGTCCCTGTGATGGACTAATAGAGACATGTCCAGGTGTCCCTGTGATGAACTGTAGACTTGTCTAGGTGTCCCTGTGATGGACTAATAGAGACATATCCAGGTGTCTCTGTGATGAACTGTAGACTAGTCTAGGTGTCCCTGTGATGGACTAATAGAGACATATCCAGGTGTCCCTGTGACGAACTGTAGACTTGTCTATGTGTCCCTGTGATGGACTGTAGACTTGTCTAGGTGTCCCTGTGATGAACTGTAGACTTGTCTAGGTGTCCCTGTGATGAACTGTAGACTTGTCTAGGTGTCCCTGTGATGGACCAATAGAGACCTGTCCAGGTGTCTCTGTGATGAACTGTAGACTTGTCTAGGTGTCCCTGTGATGGACTTGTGTAGGTGTCCCTGTGATGAACTGTAGACTTGTCTAGGTGTCCCTCTGATGGACCAATAGAGACCTGTCCAGGTGTCTCTGTGATGGACTGTAGACTTGTCTAGGTGTCACTGTGATGGACTAATAGAGACATGTCCAGGTGTCCCTGTGATGAACTGTAGACCTGTCAAATTCTGTGATGGACTGTAGACCTGTCCAGGTGTCCCTGTGATGGACTAATAGAGACCTGTCCAGGTGTCTCTGTGATGGACTGTAGACCTGTCCAGGTGTCCCTGTGATGGACTTGTGTCCTGTCCAGGTGTCCCTGTGATGGACTGTAGACCTGTCCAGGTGTCCCTGTGATGGACTAGAGACCTGTCCAGGTGTCCCTGTGATGGACTAGAGACCTGTCCAGGTGTCCCTGTGATGGACTGAGACCTGTCCAGGTGTCCCTGTGATGGACTGTAGACCTGTCCAGGTGTCCCTGTGATGGACTAGAGACCTGTCCAGGTGTCCCTGTGATGGACTGGAGACCTGTCCAGGTGTCCCTGTGATGGACTGTAGACCTGTCCAGGTGTCCCTGTGATGGACTGAGACCTGTCCAGGTGTCCCTGTGATGGACTGGAGACCTGTCCAGGTGTCCCTGTGATGGACTGAGACCTGTCCAGGTGTCCCTGTGATGATGAACTAGACCTGTCCGGGTGTCCCTGTGATGGACTACTAGACTTGTCCAGGTGTCCCTGTGATGAACTGTAGACCTGTCCGGGTGTCCCTGTGATGAACTGTAGACTTGTCCGGGTGTCCCTGTGATGAACTGTAGACCTGTCCGGGTGTCCCTGTGATGGAATGGCGTCCTGTCCAGGTGTCCTCCCTGTCTCAGTGACTGAATATTCAGATTTCCTTCTGCTCTTTTCTTCTTCAGTCACCGACTTAAAGAACAGCAGCATTGCTTGAAGGAGTTATCGATGACTCTCAGCTACTACCATACCAAATGTGATGTCAACATCTGTAAACCTGACAGCATTTTGGCCATGTTTGTGTTTGTTATGGCAGCCATCTTGAATCAGGTGGACTCCAAATGCTCTTAGATTCAAACCAACAAATCCTTTCTGACAGAGTTTCATTCAAGTCTGTCCACTGGTTCACAAGTTATTTTGCTAACAGACAGACAAATACAGACATGATCGCCCAAGTTTTCAGAGTGGCTGACAATAAATACTATTTTTATCTCCACGGTACGCAGAGTTTTGGTAAACATTTCACTTCTATCTGACATAAAAGAAGTCAGAAACTTATTTTGATCACAACTGCATAGTTTTTATTTTTTAAATCATGGGTGGTTATATTTACATTTTATTCTGCTGCTGATACACTGGGATGTCCTCACTGAGGGACAAATAAATATTTTATTGTAATTATTATTTTCCTGCAGTCCACAAACACGCATTGTCTGCATGTAGTTTAGATGTTCACCACCAGGGGGCAGTAACGGAGTCTTCTCAGTGGAGTCATAAACAGAATATAATTTCTTAAACAATTAATCTGCTTTTGGTTTGGTTTTAATGTTTTCTCCTCCTTACTGGAGTCAATGTGGCACAGACGGTGCGTTCAAGCCCTCATGTGTGTTTTTAATGTGACACTGAACAACAGAGCTGTGTGTCACTGTGGACTAACCACTAATACTGTATATTGTTTAAATTATAAAAAATAAAATAAAACTTGACCGGACATAAAATGTACCAAAAAATGTCAGTTTTATCATAAACATCTAACCAAAATGAATAAAACCTACATGTGCCGCCAAACTAAGCATGACAGTCAAATTAAACAAGTTGGTTTAAAGTTTTATTAAATACAATAACTCTGCAAGCTGTAAAAAAAACAAAAAAACATCTGCACTGTTGCCTCACAGCAAGAAGGTCCTGGGTCCAGTCCCCGGTTTGGACCTGGGGTCTTTCCGTGTGCAGTTAGCATGATATCCTCATGTTTGTGGGTTTCCTCCCTTTCTAAGAAATGTGTATTCTCAGTGGGGTTTGTTTCATTAAATCTAATTTAATTACAATTAATACATTTAATTTCTCTTTGGGATTAATAAACTATTTTTGAATTTGAATTGAATCGAAATAACTGTTAATAAATAATAATAAACAGACGTTTTGTTTCAGATTTGTTAGGAATCATCCCTGTGAGCCGTCATTGAACATCTTGTGTTTCTTATGGTCCATCGTTTTTATTTACAGCCGATTCCCTGAAGAGGTCTGCCGGGACGGGTTTATTAGCTGATCCTGAGCTCGTTCGTCACGTCAGATGAGTACTGTATTGAGCAGTTTATGACACGTCAATGCTGGACCACAGACCTTTAGCCACATGTTAACATCTGTATAACATGAGGTTCTGCAATGAGAGTAATGGTTTGTTCACGTTTGATCCTGACTTTTCTGCGTGAACGCTGAGTTGACTCTTTTACTTTAACTACATCTGCAGACTTTGTGCTATTTTAGCCTCTCATATATTGAAACTTTCAGCTTCAGACTAATTCTTAAATATTTATTTACAAACATAAATACATTCAGATCTCTTTAATTCCTTAAAAACATTGCTTTCTTTTAGGTTTGTAACAAGAAACAGACTCTATTTTGTTTTTCTTTTTAGCATTTTTTCCAGACTTTGGCTACTTACTACTTTTGGCTGGCCTTTTGCTACTATAACTTCTAACTATTGTTCTGCTTCTTTTTAAACTGGGCTTTTTCTACTTTTAATCTTTAGCTGATTTTTTTTTTCTTTTTCTTTTTTTTGCAGATTTAGTGTTTAACGACCCTTTTACTAGGTTAGCTAGCATTTTGCTATATTTATATATTTATATTTATTCATATTTATATATTTATATCTCTTTGCTCATTTGATGATTTGCTACTGTTGTTTAAAAAAAACATTATTTATTTTTTTGCTTTTTGCTAATGTTTTGAATCTTTTAGCTCTCTGTGACTTTTAGATTCCAGCTATCGTTCTGCCAGCTTCAACTTTTATCCAGGGTTCTTTTAATTGCTTTTAGCTATCCTTATGTCATTTTAACATTTAGCCAACATTTTGATAACTATTGCCTGTAGCTACCATTTTTTACATTTAGAAACCATTTTGTTGCCTTTATTTTTGTTATACTGTTCAACATCTTTTAGTTTTAGGTAATGTTTTCTTTCTGTCTAGGATTATGGTACTTTTAGCTTTTAGTTAGACTTTTCTCACTGTTAGCTTCTACCGCCCTGCTTCTTTTAGCCACCATTTTGATACATTATAATCTAAGATTTTACTACTTTTAGCCTTTAGCTAGTGTTTTTGCTATATTCTGCCAGCTCCTAGGAGCTGGCAGAATATAGCAAAAACCATCTTTTAGCTTGTAAATAATGTTTTGCTACTTTTAGCTTATTGCTACTTTCATCTAGGTTTTTACTTTAAGCTACCCTTCTGCTGTTTTAGAATTTTTGATACGTATAGCCTTTAGCTAACTTGCTTATACTCACTGTAAATGTTTGCTCCTTTTAATCCTATATGTTCTACTGTACTTGCTTAGCTTTAAGGTTCTGCAGCCTTTAGCTTTTATGTAGCTCTTTGCAACATTTAACTAGCTTTTGACTTATTTTCTAAGTTTTGCTAGTGTTTCGTTTCTTTTAGCTTCAACAACTCAGCTTCAGCTCCTTTAACAAACTTCAGCAAAGGCGCTCAGTTTGCATGTTTGCAGAAACGATGCTGAGTCTCTGGTGAAGACGTAAGCCCCCAGTATAGCTCTGCGTATGCGTCCATACGCGTGTCCATACTCGCGTACTGTACGCAGAGAGTTCAGCCCCACACCCCAGCGTACATTCTCGCGTTTTCGCACCAAATTCTTGACGTCATTTGAGCAGCTGCAGCGCAGCTCCTGACAAGAGCGTTTACCTACGGGACAAATTGAGGTCGCTGATTGGTCATTTGCTGAAACGCCTACTGCATTGATTGACAGGTTGGGGGGGGGGAAAGGCGCAGCTGGCAGCTCCAGCCGCAGCGGTGTTCTGTGTTTATATGTTAATAAAAAGTTGTTTTTTTTAAAACAGGGAGCGCTGGTCCTGCAGCCCACACATCAGACCAGCCCAACAGGAAATCTCCAGAACCTCCTGCAGCCATGCTGGACCTGAGTCTAATTCGCTCGTGACAAATTCATTCATTTCT
This sequence comes from Garcialebias charrua, assembly GCA_038048925.1. Classification (NCBI taxonomy): domain Eukaryota; kingdom Metazoa; phylum Chordata; class Actinopteri; order Cyprinodontiformes; family Rivulidae; genus Garcialebias; species Garcialebias charrua. The sequence goes on along the minus strand of JBBPBX010002126.1, from coordinate 60,734 downwards.
CATCATTTCAGTCATGGAGTCAACGGAGGAGGAAGCGATCACTTGCCTTTTGGCAAAAACAAAACAAAAGAAAAGGCCAGATCAGGGATGAAGAAGGGGAATTTAATACATTTGTGTCACATACAAAACAGTCCGGCGCCGGGCAGTTTATTGTGCGACACCGCGTTTGCGTACGCGGTCGTAAGATTTGAGCTTTGCGCGTACATGCCCTGCGGGGATACGCTTGTACCTCTGCGTAGTATGTGCGTACAGCTGCGTATGGATGTACGCAGAGCTATACGGGGGGGGGCTTTACGGTATTTGTACGTTTGGAGTTTTTATCTCCACGTCACGACATTTATTTAGTTGATTAAAAAAAAAAAAAACTTACTGCTGGCTCATCTCTCCTATAAGAGCTGAGCGTGCCATACATATTCCCAGCATGTGGTGGATTAAGACATTAATACTTGGTGGCTGAACCCCCTCCTCCCTTCACATATCCTGCATCATAAAGAGATTACAGTCCGCGGCACGCCATGCTCAGGCAGGATCTACCACTGGACCCGGGCGGACGGGGCACATTTTAGAAATCAAATTAGAAAACAGCACAGTTTTAGTTTGAGATGAGGACTTGACTGTGTTGTTCTTCTTTATTGCAATGAGACTCGTCGAGCATTCAAGTTAAAGACTTTCCTTTTATGTGACGGGTCAGCTGAAGGCAGAGGGGAGCGGGTGGGTGAGGAGGGGGAGGTTGGTGTCTGCAGATGCCGTCAGTCTGGATGCTGGACGTGCACAGGAATGCTGTAGGGAGTTCAGATGGAGGGAACGAGGTGGTGTTCCTGAGCAACAGATGACACGGAGGCTGTCGACAGAACGGAGGAGCTGCGAGGGAGAGAGAAAGAAAGAGTGGACCGATTCCAAAAATGGCTCTGGCTTGTCTTGGTTTGGGTTGCACCCCTGTGCAGTCCAAAGGTACCATCTGCAACATCAGTATGTATCTTAACATATTTATTTCCTTGCTAAATGTATGCTATTGTGTAAAATGTGAAGTATTCAGTGTGGTTAACCAAAGCACATTGGTGGCACAAAGTTCCAGGTTCAGCTCGGTCCAGGCTCAAGTTGGACTCGCCCGGTCTGCTGCTTGTCCTTGATCCCGTCTAAGGTGCTCACAGACAGGATTTCAAGAAGAGGTTGTCTGTTTTCTGATTTGTGGGGGTCTCGTCTCTGTGTTTTGCAAATGATGTGATTCTGATGGCATCTTCAGCCATGACCTTTAGTGTGCACGGTTCACATCAGTATGAAGCAGATGGGATGGGAGTGAATGCCGCTAAGGCCCGGTCTACACAAGAATACCGTCGTTTTCCTCATAAGCACGGTCTGATTCAAGAAATGATTTAATCCATACAGGAACATGGAACATTACCCAAACATTGTAGGAACAAGCCTGAACCAAGCGCTGCCACCAAAGCACACCAGAAACGTGAAAGAAAGAGCGGAGCAGAACTGTAAACACAAGAAGAACAAGTCGTATGCCAATGTCCCCGTCGCTGAGGGGCCTGAACAGTGAATGCCTGTAGTTTTAAAGATGAGTGTTTTTATGAGTAAACCGAAATGTTTTGGGTGCAAGATATTCAAAGAGGTAGAAGTGACACTGTGAAGAACAGAGGGAGGGCTTTTATTTTCCTAGTTTGAGGCAGCGCAAAGTGACGGAAGGAGCCGTTTTATTCACCAACAGGTGCAGAGGTGGAGCCAGGGGGTGGCCAATGGTGGATTTGGCCACTATAGATTAATCTTCGGCCACCCCAATAATTTGAGGAAACATTTCTCTGCAAAATAAAAACTGAAAAGCATGATTTCCACCAATGATAGGGGCAGCTGGTTTACATATATATATATATATA
>JBBPBX010002126.1:0-13134 GCA_038048925.1 Garcialebias charrua | reverse complement strand
GGAGACTGACTTTTCCATCCCTGCTCTGTTCGACTTGTGTCACAGAGCAACGGACACGCTGCAGATCCCATGGCCAGAACCTCCGCCTCGTCAACAAGTCACGAGGCTGGCAGGAAACTATTTTTACTCAAAGCAGCAGGTCGCCACGAGGCAAAGGATGCCCGTGTTCCCGGACTTCCTCACAGAGCTGACTCGCACCTGGGCTCAGCCCAGAGCTCCCATGCTGCTGCCACTCTTGCAGTTTCTTGATGTGGACGGGATGGATGAAGTGGGAATAGCCAACGTGCCTCAAATTGAGGACACGCTGGCGTCTCACCTGGCTCCCAAGTCATCCGGGACAAAACCAACTCGCCCCAGCAAAGCTTGTCAAGCTTCAGCTTCTCTGCTCGAGAAATTCTACAGAGCTCAGGGACTCGTGGCGCGCGCGATGAACGCGTCGGCGCTGATGCAAGCTTACCTGGCTGAAAAACTGCAGGAGCTCCAGGTAACGACGGACAAACAAGCTGTCGCTGACTTGCTGGATGAAGCCCGCAGGGCAACAAACTTTGTGCTCCGCATGATGGAAACAGCTGCTGTTGCTCAAGGCAAAGGCATGGCTGAGGTGGTAATTGCGATACGCCATCTGTGGATGACCCTAACCGACCTCCCTGAGGGACAAAAGGTGCCTTTTCTCTACCACTCGATAGAACCGACGGGATTGTTTGGGAAAGCTCTGGATCGAATTCAGACCAAGCTGGACCAGAGGCACAAACAGGCTGAAGCTCTCTGGGTGGGCATTCCCAGGAGAACCTTTGCCCCCCCAGGGAGTCAGCTGGGGGCAGATCTGCGCAACCTCGAAACCGCTCAGCAACACGTGCCCCACCGCAAAAGCGACCGGCGTACGAGGCCGAGCACCGGCAGAGTCAACCGCCGGGCCCACCTCAAACCGAACACGCATGGAGCAAAAACAGGGTTGTCCCCCACCAGGCATTCAGACACAGGGCCTCCTCGGCGACCTGGGACACCAGACAAAAGCGTGCCCGATGAACCAGGTCCACGTCTTGATTTTACACGATCACCCGCCCACGTGGTACGGGGAATGATCTTTTCATGTCCAGACTTTATTTGTAGCACGGTACAAAAAGCTGATAACTCTGTTGCATGTACAAATCATGTTTTTCCTGCTGTGAGTGATATAAAGTCAAATATGTCGTTACACGTAAGCACGAATAAAGCTCAAAAAACAGCCCCTCTCTGTTTTATTGACTAAAAAAACCAACAACAACCACAAGATAACTTCAGCAGAATGGGTCCCTCTGGCCTGCCAGCCGACATAAGGGGAGGGGGCCATCTCCCCCCCTCCCTCACGGCTCACGAGGTGTTAGTCTAATCAATAAGCCCCAGCAGGATGCCTCTGTTCTGTCTGTAACAGACAGGCACAGAGGCACCTGCAAGCAGGCCCCACACTCCTCACAGAGACAGGTAAAGGGGTCACGTGCTCCAGCCCCCGCTCCGTTGTGAACCACGGGCGGACAATACACAAACCAAGCAAACCCGTGACACGTCCGCACCCCAGGGATGTGCGCCGACAGAATCTGACGACCCACCTTCCTGGACACCTATTCAACGGCTCCCAGTAAGGGACGGGGGGGGCCACGGCAGAAGCCCACAGGCTACCACCAGCTTCACACGTTCACAAAGGCGGTTGTGATCAAACTGCTGTGTGCGTAAACAAACCGGGGCTGAATCAGATTCCTCTTCCTTTTAATCGAAGAGAACTGAGCTCTCTGTCACCAACCAATTTAAAGTCTGCCAAGCACAAAGGACCATCTCCACGTTCTCACGCTGCAGCTGTCCCCTTATCATTGATGGGCAACACGCAATGTTCAAGCAGTGATCCTGCAGCACGTGACCATACTCACGGTGCTGACTCAGTTCTGCTCTTAAAATGATGTCCCCCCCACCGGGTAAAACACAGACCCTGGGTGGTTCGTCTGGCTCCAACGCTCTGCTAAAGCCGGAGACCAGTAAACCAGACCCAACCAGTAAACGGGTTGGGGTCAGGAGGTCTGATCGCTTACAAAACTCGTAGCTCCTCAGTCCCATGATCCCCAACAAGAAGAGAAAAAAACAGACATTCTGTTCCACTTTTGTCTAATAATGACAACAGATTGCCTCTGCCCTCAAACACTCTCAATCAGAGTAGTATGGCAGCACATCTGCATAAAGGCCCTCTCCCTAATGTGGTTGATCCTCAGGGGATCACAGAATCCAAGGCCCTTGGAGGAGAACTGGTTCCATCAGATGCTCCTCTTTAAGGACACACCACGTCACCAGAAGGAGCAGTCTTGCCACTTAGGTTGGGAACTGTGGAAAATTTCAGCTTGGTGGCTGAAAGGAACAAGCTGGTGGCATCAGGCCTGCCAGAAAATGTGGTAAATACCATACAGAATGCCTGAGCTGTGTCAACACAGTCTCTTTACGTACAAAAATGACGTATTTTCGAAGCTTGGTACACAGAAAGAAATATTATTTCTTATTCATGTGACCTGGCTCAGCTCATGACTTTTCTTCAGGACTTACTGGAAAAAGGTTGTTCTTTCTCAACAATTAAGGTGTTCCTATCACCAATTTCAGCCTGTCACAAAGGCTGGGGAAACAGGACGCCTGGCGCGTATCCACTCATAATAAGATTTATGAAGGGCATGCTAAGAAAGAGACCCCCCAGCAGGATCCTGACCCCTGGATGGGATCTTAGTCTGGTCTTGGAGGCTCTCTGTGATCCCCCATTCGAGCCACTGAGCGAGATTAAGATAGATTTATTATTAGGGGTGTAACGGTACGCTAAAATCACATTTCGGTTCGGTTCAACTACAAGGAGAGCTCGGTTCGGTTTATTTTTCGGTACAAATTTATTTTTTTTTTTTTTTACAAAATAAAGACTTACAAAATGTTTATTTTGAAAATATGCCAAAAATATGTTTGTATTGTATTGTAGTAATAAATAAAAGTGACCCATTTGGATGATATTTTAAATAAACAGCACTCTACAATAAATAAACTATATGAACAATAATAAAAATCTTAATAAATGCAATAACAGTCAGAACCAGAACAATAAGCAGCAACAGACTGTTTACAATCTAACTAATCAAGTTTTTGTTCAGTAGCAGCAGTGTGGCTGTATTTGTCCTCATTACTGTACTCACAACTTCTTCTTGGTGCAGGTGTTGGAACAGTTCAGAGTTCAGTTCAGTCATCACACACTTCTTAGCTGCAGGTGGATTTACCTCTGTCACAGACTGGAAATAAAAAACAAAAGAGATTAAAAAAACAAGTTAATAAGATTATGATTTAAAAAAAAGATTATTTAGATAATAATAAAACAATACCTCTTGAACGGTTGAATCTCTCACTCTTCATCATCATGGCAGGGCTTTAATCTGGTCCAGGGCTTGTTGTTGACAACATCAGTTAGTTTTTTCATAAAGAGCTGAACTTTTTGAAGTGTTGAAGTGATGAATGTCTCATAGCGACGCTCAGCAACTTTAAAGCCTGCGCATATAACAACGTTCAGACTCAGACCCTGTGCACACATAGCCTGGTGTTAAAATGAATATTTGCGCAAAAAAAAATCTTTGTCCATACATGTTCGAATATTTAAAATGTTTGTCTACACCTCCCGTTTTTTTACCACAGAACGTTGTAAAGTTGTAAAGAATATGCTGAACCCATAAGTGGCAGTGTAGTGCTGTCACAACCCTTCAACCCATGCAGCCACACTTCCTGTTATTTTTAATTTTTTTCTTTCGTTTGTGTGGACAGACCGTGAGGTTGAACTACTATTAAATACCGTGTTGGAGTACAAAGTTAATAAAACGCAGGAAAATGTCGACTAGGAATCATGTCAGAGCAGGTATGTTGACTTTTTAGTGCTTTTTTTAGAGCATTATGTGACGTGAGCGCCGCTCCAGCTGGACTGGCAGACCCGGTTCTGCCGGTCCAGCTGGAGCAGAAAGCCAGTGGCGGTTCTAGACCAGTTGTACTGGTGGGGCCAAGCTGGGGCCAGAGGTTTTGTCAGAGGGGCACGTTCATCTCGGAGAAAAAGACAGATTCGAAATCTTACTTGACTCTTATTTTTTAAAAGCAGTGATTAACCATTGTAACCAAAGAAAATAGTTTAAAAAATCAAATGAGAAAAATATAAAACATTTTACACAGCATTTGTATTGACTGAATAAAATATATTAATAAGCAAATAAAATGATAATGAAAATAACTGTTAGGTGAAGTCTTGGTTCAGTTTCTCAGTCCAAAATTATATAACAACATTGGCTGCCCTACTATCACAGCAACTGTATTCTGCGATTTTGATGAATACAAAATCGCAGAATTTCATGATTTCTGGCATCATGATTTCTGGCAAATCGATCAACAAATGAGTGACTCATTTGTTGATCGGTTTGCCAGAAATCATCAAATTATGTTTGTATTCTGCATCTGTCTGTTAGCAAAATATCTTATGAACAACTGAACAGATTTTGATGAAACTTTCAAGAAATATTCACTGAATGGCTCTCTACGACTGGTTGACTTTTAAAGTACATCCAATTTAAGATGGCTGCCACAGCTAACTGAACTTAAACAACACAAAATTGACTACAACTCATTCAATTTGACAAAAAATTGAGATAAAATTTGGTGTGGTAGTAGCTGAGACTCATTCCCAAAGCATAAGCAAAGGACTTTTAGAATGCATAAGATCTTTCTTTAAAATTATAGCGTTATTCAGTGGTGGGATGTAACAAAGTACAAATACTTTGTAACTGTACTTAAGTACATTTTTCATGTATCTGTACTTTACATGTGGGTACTTTTACTTTTACTCCACTAGATTTTACATGAAGTATCTGTACTTTCTACTACACTACATTTCTATAATGTGTTGAGTTACAAGTTACATTCACGTTGCAGTTTTTTGATTTGTCATTACATGTAGTTTGAAAGTAACTGATGTTGAGAGAGTTGGTCCATTGAATCACTGCAAAGTGGACAGGTAACATTAGACCTGCCTTCAAGAAGAGCTGGACCAGTGACATATATTCTAGTATATACGTCACTGAGCTGGGAGCACCCACAGCACCACTAACACACCCAAAATGGATTCCACCACAGAGTCAGCAAGATACACAACACCCATGGCCTTATTGAAAGATTATTGAAATATTATTGAAAGACTGTTCAGTACAGCAGGACAGATCCTCTCTCCCAAAAGAGCCAGACTGGACTCAAAAAAAAACTTTGAAAAACAACTTATTCTGAACTTGGACAAGAAATTATTGCTGCAATATTAAAATGTATCAGTTCATGGGATGTTAGGACAGGAGACAAGAGATGTCTCCAAATGTCTCGACACTCAGGTCCAAGTTTCGAAAATGGTGTCAGGAAGTTAAAATATTGTTCACTATTGACCCATTACAAGGTTGACTAGACAGTATTTTAACTAGAGTTGAAGACAAACTGGAGTTGAAATGATCAGATGTTCCTTTGTTAGGTCTAATGCTCCTTTTTTCAAACAGACAACTTTTACTTAAACGTGTTTACTGCAGTTAAAATGACACATTGGTTTGTGTTAAATAAAAATGTTCAAAGGTAAAATCATTCCTCTTTCTTATTTTACTTAATGACATTTAACTCTTCATGTCATCCCTGAAATACTGACGCACAGAATCACAAGTCCAAGTGTGAACTGTGTCAGAGTAAACACAATAAAAACATGTACGGTATTATCTGCAGCATTGTTCATTAAAATGACTCAACACTATTAATGTATTGTTACAGAAAATATACGCACACTTGATGATTTTGTAAACCATTGCATGACATTTAACTCTTCATGTCATCCCTGAAATACTGACGCACAGAATCACAAGTCCAAGTGTGAACTGTGTCACAGAGTAAACACAATAAAAACATGTACGGTATTATCTGCAGCATTGTTCATTAAAATGACTCAACACTATTAATGTATTGTTACAGAAAATATACGCACACTTGATGATTTTGTAAACCATTGCATTAGGTAATACATTCAGCAAGTACTTTTACTTTAATACTTTAAGTATTTTTAAAAGCAAGTACTTATTTACTTTTACTTAAGTAAAAACATTAATATGGTACTTCTACTTTTACTAGAGTACATTTTGTCTGTTTATTTGTACTTTTACTTAAGTACAGTGTTTGAGTACTTTCTCCACCACTGGCGTTATTTATTTGGAATCAATGATGTTGGTCTGTTAGCAAAATATCTCATGACCCTCTGGACAGATTTTGAAAAATCTTTCAAGAAATAATAAACGGATGTTTCTTTACTGCTGATTAACTTTTGAGTACAATTGAATTGAAGATGGCTGCAGCAGGCAATTGAAATAAGCCAAACTCAAAAATGGTTATAATTCAGTTAATTTTACAGATATGGAGTTAAGTGATTGTTTGTTTAAAGTTATTTTATATATTATTTTAAATAATGGGGTGATATAAGATTTTTTTCTTCTTTCTGCACTCTTTTCATTCAATGTTTTATTTTTGATTAATTTGTTTTATTTTGTCTCTTTTAAATGAATGAATAAATAAATTAAATAAAATATTAAATGGCTTTACATCTGCTAAGTTCATGGCATAAACCAACACAGACATGTTCCTGTTTTTAGTGTTTACATGGCTTTATATTGTAGCTGTTATGATATGATGCGCAGCCACGGAGCTCCAGGGGGAAGCTGACAGCAGCTGCCCGGAAACAGAGCGCCATTCCCGGCTTGAAAAAGAAAAACACACCGCTGAAGCCCCGGAGCTCGAATGTCCGGCGTAAAACTAACTTGACCGCGGTTTAATGTGACACAGATGTGTTTACTGTATATAGCTCTGCAGACATTGAACGTTGTTGTCTTGCGGTGTTTAAATACTTCCACACAGCGGACACATGTTACTTTGTTACGATGAAAAGTCGGCTAGCTGCTAGGCTAGCTAACATGTTACTCACCAGTGTCAGATCTTGAAACAGAAACAAGTGTCCAGCTCCATGTAAACAGTGATCCATAACCAATTGTGACCAGCTCCATGTAAAGAATCCATAAACAAACGACCCGCTTTTTGAAAACGATGCCAAAACAAACCCAACAGAGTACTCAGTCAGCTCCTCACGCTGCAGCTGGCTGCAAACTATGACATGGATTTCCTGAATGTGAGGCGGGTCTTATTACTCTGGGATCATGAGACACGCCTCCGTTCAGGAAATCCATTCCATAGTTTGAAGCCAACGTGCATCATGGGTCAGAAAATATCGGCAGGTTGGATCAAAAATCTGATACGTAAATTATGCTGGTATCGGATGGTTTCCGCTTCTTGCTCAGAGGGCGGGCCAGAGGGAGGGCCAGGCTCCGTGATCCACGGGCACTGGCCCGTGTGGGCCCGTGTCCAGAACCGCCAGTGCAGAAAGCTCAGTTCTGAAAGTCCACACGCAGACTCAAAAACGGAGAGTTCTCAAATCTTCACTTTGGCCGGAGTTTTGTTATTATTCGTTTATAGTTACATCAACCGGCGTTCACGTGTGGATGAAAGGCTAAACCGCATGATAAACTGTTCGGTTTTAGTGATAAACGGCTACGTGTGTACAGGCCTTAGATTCGAGATTTAAAAACTCATACAGCTTGTGTTATTGCTCTGGACCGCTCTGATTACCTGATGAAGTAGTTTTAATATAGCTGCTGTTCACGTTCGGATGAAGTAGTTTTAATACAGCTGCTGTTCACGTTCGGATGAAGTAGTTTTAATACAGCTCTTCGTTCACGTTCGGATGACAGTTTCCAGCGCGTTCACGTTTTAGACGTGTTGCTGCTGCAGAGAGCTGCGTCACGCAGCTGCTGCAGTCTTCATGAAGCAACGTCCACACAAGCTGCGCGTGCGCTCGTCTTTTAACAAGAAAGCTATAACGTTCACAAACAGGAGACCGCACGAGATGCTAACGGCTAAATGCTGCGCGTGCCACGCGATAATAGCTCCGTGCTGAAACGCGCCCAGGAAATTTTGTTCCGCGGTGCATGTATTCCCCTGTTAAGGACGTTTAATGAGTGAAAAAATAACCGAAACGGTACGTAGGTGGACCGAACCGAACGTGGTGTACCGAAACGGTTCGGTACACCCATTACTACCGTTACATGCCTATTTATCATCGTATAAAACTGCTCTACTCCCGGCCCTTTGCTCGGCAAAACGCGTGGGTGACCTCCATGCCTTGTCTGTACATCCAATGTGTACCAGATAGGGATGGGAACCGAGAACCGGTTCTGTTAGAGAACCGGTTCTTAATAGTCCAATTCCATGGAATTGTAGGATGCATGTCTTAACGATTCAGCTTACCGGTTCTGTAGACTCATGGTGGTGACGTATTCAAGCGCTGACATCACAGACATGCGCCGCGCCCGAGACGAGTGGTGGTGGTGTCTATATATGATATCTATGTTCAAAATGGCGTCGCGGAGGAAGCGCTCAAGCGTTTGGCTTCATTTCACGAAAAAAGATGAGACCAGGACTACTTGTAACGCATGCAACGCGTCCATTACGATAAAGGGAGGAAATACGTCGAACATGCAGAAGATTTGGCCACTCGGCATGCGCTGATTTTGAAGAAATGTACCGTTTTTAACACGCTGCTTGGAGGAGAAGGAAGTGGAGAGAAAGCGTCCACCTCCGTTGTAAATGTTACAGCAGGTAACGTCAAATTCTTTCACTTGTTACCTTTTAGCTATACTGCTTCCACTGTATTTTATAAATAATCTCCATCTCATGTAATAACATTTAGCTGACGAGGATTGCCGGAGTCTGGCTGGCTCAGAGGCTGTTGCTAGCACACTTAGCTTTCAGGATGACGATATTAACACACAACAGACCTAAAAATGCCACCGTAGAAATGGGAGCAAAAACAAAAGTGTTGTTTTATATTTTTGTTCAGTGTGTTTCATTGTAGCCTCTTTCTGTTGTGAGAGCTTTTCTTGCTGCTCAGTGTTTTTAATGGTGAATTTCTTCTGAAGCTGGCAGAGCTGGGTCCAGGGAGAGACACAGAGGGAGGCAGAAGAGGATGAAGATGATAACTATGTAAGTTTTGTTTTTTGTAATGAAAGATGATAGATTGCACTATTTATTTTAAAATTGAATCTTGTGGTTATGTCAATAATTTCAGATGCCTCCTGTAAAGCAGCAAAAAGAGACAACCCTAGAAGAACTTTTTGAGGAAGAGACAGAAGTCCAACTGTATAGAAGCCTTTCACCCATTCCAACCATGGACAGCCCCTTAATACGGTAATGTTAATTAGGAATTATTTTTTCATAAAAGTTCTATTTTTGTTCTGGTGAAAGAGCATTAAATACTTCATGCACACAAATGGTGTACTATATATTTTTTTCTAACTCAATGAGAATTGTTAACAGAATTGATAAGGAATTGAATCGATAAATGATATCGATAAAGGAATCGATATCGATAATTTCTTAACAATTCCCATCCCTAGTACCAGATTCGCCCCTGACGGGTCAAAGGTCAACTTAAGGCCTAATCCCGTATATATCCCCAAGGTCTTGACTTTAAACCCTAGAAGTCTGGACTTTGATCTCTCCTCTTTTCCATCTGCTCCTGTCCTCACTCAGGAACAGGAAAGGCTGAAGGCTCTCTGCCCCGATGGAGCTTTAAGCACTTACATGCAGAGAACAGCTGAATGGAGAAAAACAAATCAACTGTTTGTTTGCTTTGCAGCATCTGCAAAGGCCCTATCAAAGCAGAGCCTCTCACACTGGGTGACTGAGGCCATAAAAAGGGTGTACAGTAGCAAAGGTCAACAGGTGCCCTCTGGAGTACACGCTCACTCTACTTGGGGCTTGGCCACCTCATGGTCACTGTTCAAGGGTGTATCAGTTGCAGACATTTGTGCTACGGCGAACTGGAGCTCAATAAACACTTTTGCAAAGCATTACAGTTTGGATGTTACTGCGTGTGATGTCACTCAGGCTGTCCTTTCTAACACACAGTAGAAAGTAGCCTTGAGATGCCTGCTGAACAAGGGCAGACGTTCACACTAGCATGCATTTTACTGAGCATTTCAAGGGCGTGAATGAATTACGTTCCCATAGCATATGTTGCACCGAGAGACATGACTGAAAGGGAACTGAAAGTTATGCACCATAACTCATGTTCCCTGAAGGAAAGGAACGAGGTGCAACATATCTGGCCCTTTTCAATGCTGAAAGCTCAGTGAAGTGTATTTTGGAGAATGATGAATGGGCGTCAGCAGCTTAAGTACCCAGAGGGCGGGGCCTCTGGCGCGACGCTGACGCCCTTGCCGTAAAGACGTGAATGTATTCCTTCAGGTAATTGCGCGGGGGTGCAATTCCCATAGCATAGCATAGCGGCCGTGGTGTAGTGGTAATGGCAGTCGACCCTTGATCGGAAGGTTGGAGGTTCGAATCCCGCATCCGCCCACCATGTGTCGATGTGTCCCTGGGCAAGACACTTAACCCTGAGTTGCTCCCGGTAGGTCTGGATGGCGCCTTGCAAGGCAGGCTACCACTACCGGTGTATGAATGTCTGAATGAATGGGTGGATGGCTGGTATTGTAAAGCGCTTTGGGGCTCCTCACAGGGAGCTGGAAAGCGCTATATAAATAAGCTCCATTTACCATTTACCATATGTTGTACCTCGTTCCCTTCCTTCAGGGAACATGAGTTATGGTGCATAACTTTCAGGTTTGGCACTCATGCCCAACCCTATGGCAGTTATGGGCCTGGCTGCTGAGAGGGACCGGCTGATGGCCTCTGGTCTACCCAGTAATGTGGTGTACACAATACAGGGAGTACGGGCAGAGTCTACACAGACACTCTACGCACGAAAGTGGCGTATTTTTGAGATCTGGTGCCTAGAGAGGAATATAACTCTGTATTCCTGCAACCTAGCTCAGCTTCTCACTTTTCTGCAAGACTTGCTGGAGAAGGGTCGCACTTTTTCCACCATAAAAGTCTTCTTGTCCGCCATCTCAGCATGCCACGAGGGGTGAGGAGGTAAATCACCTGGTGCCCACCCTCTCACGGTACGGTTCATGAGGGACGTGCTGAGAAAAAGGCCTTCAAGCAGAGTTTTGGCCCCTCAGTGGGACCTGTCTCTTTTGTTGGACGCACTCTGTGATCCACCATTCGAGCATTAAGATCAATTTATTGTCTTATAAGACAGCATTGCTCTTAGCTCTATGCTCAGCCAAATGTGTGAGTGACCTCCACGCGCTATTTGTGCATCCAATGTGCACCCAGTTTGCCCAGGACGGGTCAAAGGTCACCCTGCGTCCAAATCCCGCATATGTGCCAAAGGTCCCAACTTTAACTTACAAAAGTCTGGGGTTTGAGCTGTCAGCTTTTCCTCCTCCCCTGTTCTGAATGCAGAACAGAGGCGTCTGAACGCGCTCTGCCTTGTGAGGGTCTTGAGTGTTTACATGGAGAGAACTGGCAGTTGGCGAAAGACAAACCAGTTGTTCATATGCTTTGCCAAACCTGCCGCTGGCAGGGCCCTGTCGAAACAACGTCTCTCCTACTGGGTGACAGAGGTCATTTCCAGGGCATACAGCAGTAAAGTTCAGCAAGTGCCCAGCGGGATACATGCTCACTCAACTCGAGGCCTAGCCACTTCCTGGGCCTTATTTAGAGGTGTTTCAGTAGCAGATGTCTGTGCAGCTGCAAACTGGTCATCTCCAAACACGTTTGTAAAACATTACAGCCTTTACATCACTGTACGTGACGTAACTCAAGCTGTTCTCTCTACAACAGAGATTTGAACGGCTGACGCCTGTAACTTTAAGGCTAAACGTTCACTTATGCATGCATTTCCAGGGCGTGATTGTATGTTCCCATGTTATCTGTTGCACCGCAGTGGACTGACTGATAAGGGAACTGGAGGTTATGCACTATAACCAATGTTCCCTGAAGGAAGGGAACAAGGTGCAGCACATTTTTGCCCCTCCAATGCCCAAGCTCGGTGAAGTGCATGTAGAGGTCGAACATGAGCAGTCACCGTCTTTTATGCCAGGAGGGCGGGGCCTCCTGGCTGACGCTGATGCTCATTTGCCTTAAAAGACATGATTGTATTGCTTCAGGTGAACCGTGCGGGTGCGCAATTCCCATATTATCTGTTGCCCCTTGTTCCCTTCCTTCAGGGAACATTGGTTATGGTGCATATGGTGCATACTACTACTACTACACTTTTATACTACTATGCAAAAAACTCAGGACAGTATTACACTTTTATTATTTCATTTTATGCTTATGTTTATTAAATGTTTTAGTGTTTTAGTGTTTAAATGTTTACTGTTGCACCGAGGGACAGAGAGAAATGCAATTTCAATCCTGTGTATGTCCTGTATATATTGCAGTTTTGACAATAAAGTAAATAAACCCCACTTACGTCAGGTTCAGGTTCTCTCCCCCTTTGAGATTTTTATTAATGAAAAGTGCGGTATAAATTGAATTCATTATTATTATTATTATTACTTTGACTTTTGACTTTGATAACCTCCAGTTTTTCTCTCAGTCAATATTTGTAAAATAGACCAAGTTGTCTAAGTTTGCTTTGGTTGCATTTCCGTGGTGGCCATCTTGAATGAAGTTGACTCCAAAATGCTGGTGAAGATTCTCAGTCATCCAGGACATGATAAAATCAAAAAAGCGTTCAATACAGCAACAACTGGACTTTATTTGGAACAGAAGACGTTTCGCTCTTCATCAGAGGAGCTTTCTCAATTCAAAGAGCAGAGTGTGGGAGTAAGGTTTTATAGGCTGAGATAAGATTCATTCATTCATTCATTCAACCTTTATTTATACAGGCTAGCCTCGTTGAGTCACGGGGACTCATTTACAAGAGGGACCTGTCTCACTCACACCAAACAACCATCCACTCTCACACTCACACCTAGGGTCAATTTAGAGTCACCAATCAGCCTAACATGCATGTTTTTTGGTCTGTGGGAGGAAACCGGAGTACCCGGAGGAAACCCACGCATGCACGGGGAGAACATGCAAACTCCACCCAGAAAGGCCCCGGACCGGGATTTGAACCGGCAACCTTCT
>JBBPBX010002125.1:83198-93799 GCA_038048925.1 Garcialebias charrua | reverse complement strand
ATATATATATATACTGTATATATACTGTATATATACTGTATACTGTATATAATTATCTTGTTGAAATACAGTAAATTGAAAATGACTGGCTTTGTTTCTGTTTTTTTCCAGGAGTAAAAGATGAAAATCTTTCTGTGGTCCTGATTGGCGCTGCAGTAGCATCCGTCGTTTTTCTCATTTCTCTGCTGCTTTGGATTGTCCTCCTGACTGCTGAGAGGTTCAGTGAGTTTAATCACTTCAACACTGGTCACTTCCATGTCTGTACTTTTAGTTGTACTCAACCTGGTTCCTGAACACTTGTTACAACGCTCAGAGCATGTTCCCGAGGAGGCCTGCGCCAAACCGGAGGGGCTTCTGTCTGCAGCGAACCTCGAGTACGAATCTGTGTCTGGACACACAGAGAACACAACCACGCAGCCAGACATCCCATCAGAGACGGCTTTGACTGAAGAATCGACGAGGTAAGCTCCGTGAATGCTGGTTCGGAAAGCCGTTGTATCATGTCCTCTGCGCTGTTATCCATTTACACTTCTTCTTGACCCAGAGGCCAAAGCTCGGTGAGCCGTGAGAGTGAGCTGCACCCCCCAACTTCTATTGTGATTAATGTCACCACCAACATCAAGCCCTGCAGTCAGAAAACTGATATTATGACACAGGAAGGACGGCAAAACTTCACCACAGAGGAGGTACCCAGCATCCATGAGTCAACAATACAGAAACTTCTGTATTGTAGTACAATAGTACTTCCATTGTATTGTACAAGTTATTTAGTTACTGAGTGCTCTCACATGCATACTTCTGCTCGGAAGGCAATTTATGAACCCATTTTGTGGAAAAACAAACAAATTAAAATTTGTTCATTCTTTATTTACGTTGCTGCAGCGCTAACAGGAACTGACCTTTGACTTTAATATGAATTTAAATCACAAAAACAAGCACAGCCCTTTGAATCAAAGCACCATTACCATTTGAAATTACATAAGTGCACAGAAAATTAGTGGATTTTAAGTGCTGATGATTATTTGTCACTAATTTTCACTATCTTAACATTTAGTGATCGCTTCCATTTTTCATTCATTCAATTTTTATTTATACAGGTTTGCCTCATTGAGCCTTGGGGACTCATTTACAAGAGAGAACTGTCATTTACTGTATAGGTTGTTTAAAACTAGACTGTTGTAAAAAAATTGGTCAAAAAGATGACAGCATGATAAATCAATTTATGTGGAATAAGTGAAATTCTCACTCTGTAATTAAATACAGTACTGTAATAGTCCGTCCGTCTGTCCATCCATCCATCCATCCATCCATTCATCCATCTAGCCATCCATCCATCTGTCAGTCCATCCATCCATCCATCCAGTCATCATCTTGTCATGGGAGCAGCATCTTGAGCAGGGAGGCCTAGACCTCTCTTTCCACTGCCTCCTCTTCCAGCTCTTCTGGGAGGATTCCAAGGAATTTTTTTCAACCTTTATTTAGGCAGGTTAATCCCATTGAGCCTCGAGGACTCATTTACAAGAGAGACCTGGTTTCAACAAAGAATGATGACAACAGTGACAACAATATGGTAAATGGTAAATGGAGCTTACTTATATAGCGCTTTCCAGCCCCCAAAGCGCTTCACAGTACCAGCCATACACCCATTCATACACACATTCATACACCGGTAGCGGTAGACTGCCATGCAAGGCGCCATCCAGTCCTATCGGGAGCAACTCGGGGTTAAGTGTCTTGCCCAGGGACACAACGAGGTATGCAGTGACCGGGGATCGAACCTGGGACCTTCCGGTCCTGAGCCGGCTGCCCTGCCTCTACACCATCTCAGCCCCAATAGACAATCATAAAAGAGCCATACAGATTAAATTTTTTTTTAACAAGTTAAAAAAATATGTCAAAGTAGCAAAACAGACGGATTAAGGCAAATGTAGAAAACTTGAAAACAAGAACATGTCTGCATTGGTTCTTGCCAGGAGTCCAACTGATTCTTAAAGCCATTTCGAGAGGTCAAGGTCGAGAGCTTCAGATCTTTTTGTAAGATATTCCATGAAACAGGAGCGGAGTAGGAGAATTCCCAGGCCAACTGAGAGATGTAGTCTCTCCAGCGTGTCCCGGGTCTTCATCAAGATCTCCAGTCAGATATGCCTGAACCACCTCCCCAGAGAGCATCCTTACCAGATGCCCTAACTAACCACCTCAAGTGGCTCTTTTCGATGTGGAGGAGCAGCAGTTATACTCTGGGTCTCTCCTGGATGACTGAACTTCTCACCCTATCTCTAAGGGAGAGTCCAGCTACCCTGCGGAGGAAACTCATTTCATCTTCCTGTATCCGAGATCTCATTCTTTCGGTCACTACCCAGAGCTTGGGACCGGTGAGGGTAGGAACGACCGACGGGTCAACAGAGAGTTTTACTTTACAGCTCAGCTCCCTCTTCACCAAAACGGACTCCCTCTTCCAGCTGGCTGCATCGAGAAATTCTGTCCATGAAAGTTATGAACAGAATCGGGGACAACGGGCAGCCCTGGCGGAGTCCAAGTCCCACCCTGAAGTGGTCCGACTTATCAAACCAAACTCTCACACCACTTGTATAGGGACTGAACAGTCTGTAGCAACGGTCCCCCAATCCCATACTCACAGTGCACTCCCCCACAGTGTATCCTGAGGAACACGGTTGAACGCCTTCTCCAAGTCCACAAAACACATAGACTGGATGGACAAACCCTACAGGACCCTAGTGAGGGTAAAGAGCTGGTCCAGTTTTCCACAGCCAGGATGAAACCCACATTGTTCCTCCTGGATCTGAGATTCGACCAACAATTGGACTCGCGTCTCCAGTACTAGATCTTACCAGAGAGGCTAAGGAGAGTGATGCACCTGTAATTGGAGCACACACTCCTTCCCCCTGTTTGAAAAGAGGAACCGCCAGTCTGCCAATCCAGTGGCACTGCCCTCGATGTCCATATCGTTGCAGAGGCGTGTCAACCAAGACAGCCCCACAACACCCAGAGCCTCAAGGAAACCAGGGAAAATCTCATTCACCCTTGAAGCCCTTCCACCGTGGAGCTTTTTAACTCAGGGACCTCAGCCACGGTTATGGACAGACCAGTCCCAAAGTCCCCCGACTCCACTTCCTCCATGGAAGATGTGCTGGTGGGATTGAGAAGCTCTGAGAAGTGTCCCTTCCACCTCCTGACGACATCACTGGTTGAGGTCAACAGCAGCCCACTTTCCCTAAAAACAGTGTAAATTATAGTTTGACTGAGAATTGTGAAATCTATTATAGCTGGTCTGTTTTATGTTTCAGTCCATTTACAAAATTAACTCATGTTGATCCTGCATGCGAGAATCCGTTGTAACTCCTAGCCTCTTTGTCAATTTTAGATGGAGCACAAGCTGCAGAAAATCTGGGAAATCACTCAGGGTACGTTCTGTTCCCCACCAGTCACAGTTTGTGTTGTAATGAACAGCTGTTTTGTCTGTTTATCATTAATGCCCTTCAATGTTCCCATCAGGATGAGTTAACCTTTTAGTCCTGACGTTGCAATCGTTTATCTCTGCTCTGAATCTATCCAGGTCAGAGTATTGAGATGCTCGACTATGACTCCGTCCAGGATCTGTCCCTGCTGCTCGACTCTCCTGAAAACGTGCATGCTTTAAGGAAGCTGGGGCTGTCTTTAGGCGTGCCCCCTCAGGTCACTGCTCATCTCCACAGCTTCCAGGACCTTTTTCAGTACCTGCGCACCTCCACCTACATACAGCTGCCTCAGCTGGCCCAGGCTGCTGCACTCTTGCCTAGTTTTGACATTGTTTCCAGGATACACAAAGCAGTGGTGAACAAGTGATTACTTACACCCTGAGGACGTTATTGCAGTCTGCTATACACATGATCAGATCACCTGCTGGAACACAGAGATACTCTTTACTCAAACAAACTTAGACCAAAATGTAAGTTCATTGTGACCTGTACATTTGAATAACAACAGATGGATTTTTTAAATTGTTGTACTGACTGTAAAATCAATAAATCAATACATATTGAGACAATAAATGAAAAAAAAGTCATGCCATACAATGGTGCAATGAGAACACTTATGAGTGTCTTAAGCATTAAGAAATATCATATTCAGGTCATTTAAGCTGCAAGACCTGTGCGATATTTCCTGTTTTTAGTGTGGAATGAATGAGCAGCCCTCCAGCTAAAGCATGTGAGAAGAAGCAGGACAGAGGATACAGTGTTGATGGTGAGAGGAAGAAACTCGAGCTCTGAGAGAATTTCATTATCCTCTCACAGTTTGGAATTTAGTCAGCTCCAGATTCTTCTGTGCATTCAATCTGGTAAGGCTTTAATTTATTTTATCACTGGTTTTCAAATATATAGGCAAATATTGTACACTTTCATGATCATATTTCTTTATAAGTTTCAAAACTTCACATTTTACACTGTAAAAAAATTAATGTAGTTTTAGTACTATTAAAGTCATGCATGTGTTTTAATTAATGGTTCGCAAACTGCTTGATTGAGTTTCAACGAACAGTTCATTGTTGTTATTATTATTATAATTACTGTACAGTATTATTATTATTATTAACATTTGCCACTAGATGGTGGTATTGGTTTTAAAATTTACACCGGCCAGTTGTTTCTTGCATTCTCCAATTTTCCCAAGATCGCCTATAAAAAACGATGCACCACTACAATCATTTTAGTGGCACTCCGTTTGTTCGGCATTTCGTATTTTGAAATATGTTAAGTACACGCAATGAAACAAAGCACGGTTGACTTTATATTAATTAGACCAAATAAACTTGCGAAAAAACTTTGTTAAATCTTGTTGCAGTTGGTTCTCAAAATCTATTTTTTTTGAGTGATTGATAAAACAATTAAATATAAAGCATATGAGTCAACCTGCATTAGAGGAATTTAAAAAATATTGTAATTTTTCTATTTAAATTCTGATTATTCCCGTAGCTGACCATAAATTCATGGTACGGAAGAGGATTGGGGCCAATGGGGGGAAAGAAAAAAGAATAGAGCTATTGAAAAGAAAAAAAAAAAGAATTCTGACTTTAATCTCAGAATTCTGTGGCTCTCCTCTTCCGAATCATTGTAATTCATAATTGAGTTGATGTCTGGTCCATTAAACCTCTTTTATCATGTCTCGAGGATCTTAAATCTTGGATGGTCCTAAACTTCATTTTAATGAAAAAAAGACTGAGGAACTTGTTTTTGGACCTAGTGGAGCTTGTACGAGCCCTCGACCCCTTGACAGTGTACGTAAAATCTACAGTTACAAACCTTGGTTTTAAGATGGACAGTGATTTTAAACTCGAGAGTCAAATAAGGTCCACAGTAGTCTGGTTTTTATCATTTGAGAAAATTGGCAAAGGTGAAACATATTCTTTCACGGCAACAGTTTGAAACAGTGATCCATGCCTTCATTTCATCATGGCTGGATTACTGTAATTCTCTCTATCTTGGAGTCAGCCAGTCCTCACTTGTACGTCTGCAGCTGGTGCAAAATGCTGCTGCACGTCTTTTAACTGGAACACGCAAAAGAGAGCACATCACACCTGTCCTGGCTTCTCTCCACTGGCTGCCCGTGTATTTTAGAGTTCATTTTAAAATTCTCTTGTTTGTTTTTAAGGTTTTAAACAACCTTGCCCCCCCTTATTTGGCAGAGCTTCTACACCATTACACTCCATCCCGGTCACTCAGGTCTGCTGACCAGCTGCTCCTGGTCATTCCAAAGAGTAAAGGCTGAAATACACCTGAGCGTCCTCAGGTACGCCACTCTACGCGCGCATTTTGTGCGCATGTGTTTTGCTGCTATACTTCAGAAACTATCAGCTTTCAAACGCTCGCGTTCTCCTTGTTGTAATATGAGCAGCTGCGCACGGAGGGGACTCAACTGAGCTCGCTGATTGGTCACTTGCTGACACGCCTACTGAAATGATTGACAGCTTTCAGTCAGCTCAAAGTGAAACCTCGAGAATGCATCATGAGCAGCTCGCTCAGACTTCTGCGGTGTTCTGATACGGTGTTTCTACTATATATGTTATAAAAAGTTCTCTCAGAAATAAAAATAATAACAGGGAGCGCTTTTCCTGCAGCACACAGCCCACCAGGGAATATTTAAAACATCGCGCACCCAGGTAGGACCTGAATTCATTCATTTCATTCATCGAGTGAACGGAGGAAGAAGCGGTTACTTGACTTTAGGCAAAAAAACAAAAGAAAAGGCCCGATCAGCGATAAAGAAGGGGAATTTATTTCATTTGTGTAACATACAAAACAGTCCGGCGCCGGGGAAGTTTATGGTCAGACACCGCGCATCGCGCACGCGGACGTAAAAAAAAAGCTTTGCGCGTATGTGCCCTGAGGGGCTATGCGGGGCTACGCTTTTGCCTTGGCGTACGTACGTGGCGTATAGGCGTATCGTGAGGACGCTCAAGTGTATCTCGGCCTTAAGGAAGCTTCGAGGAGACAGGGCCTTCTCTGTTAGTGCCCCTAAGTTATGGAATGCTCTGCCTTTGCACATTCGACAGGCTCCCTCACTGTCCATTTTTAAAACCCGTTTGAAAACTCATCTCTACTCATTGGTCTTCAACCCAACTGAGACTTGATTTTATTATTGATATTGATTTTACCTGTTGTGTTAGTTTTGTAGCTCTGGTTTTATGCTTTCTTTTATCTTGCTTGTAAATGATGTTCAGCACTTTGTTTCAGCTGTGGCTGTGTTATAGCGCTTTATAAATAAAGCTGATGATGATGATGATAATGGGGTACTTTGAGTTCTTCTCGTTTCTACAATGTTTTTTTGTAGTTTATTATTATTATTATTATTATTATTATTATTATTATTATTATTATTATTATTATTATTATTATTATTATTATTATTTATTTGAATGTCCATAGGACTAGACTTCACTTTTTTTTCCCCACCTGGATTATTAAGCATGCATCAGGATCTTTTGAGTTCTTCGATTTTTCACGAGTGTTCTTAAATGTGTCAGAGTAAGACATCTCGTTTTGATTAGTTGATCTTTGGTGTCCACGTCCACCACGTCCCCGTGGTGTCCGAGTCCTACCGGTGTTTGCGCGCTCCTGCGTTCAAGAGCGAGCAGGAAAACTTCAGAAATGGCGGAGGGCTCTACAACACTCAAAGGCTTGCGAGCCCAAATGGGTAAGAAAATACGTCAGCCGCGTCTTTTTTCGGACCCGGTTGAGTCCAGCAACGTTGAAAGTGCTCGGTAATGTTTTCATGCAGCCGTTTACCGGGGTTTCTGAGCGCCTAGCTCTTAGCTAACGATGCTAGCTCGCTATCTGGTCACCTGCTTACAATGGACGCGGGCAACTTCTCCGTAAAGAGTTAAACGCTGGAGTGCAAAACCTAGCTTTTTGTTGTAATTATTTACATTTGAGACGCTTAACAAGCTAATGTCACGCACTGAAAGTAAAGTGTTTACGCTCTTAGCTAAATGCAACGTTTCCTGGCTGACTACAGTACAGTACTGTATTTAGCTTTTCTTTACCTAATTTTAGTGGCGTTCAGGGCTGAGTGTTACTGACATTGACTCTGAAAGAGCTGATAAACTCCATGCACGTGATTACCAGTTGTCGTGTATTTAGCATACAATCAGAAGAGGGATCTGAGTTGTTTCTTCCAGGAGCTATCAGATAACATGACATCCACCGGCTCATTGTACATCAGCAGTTTCTGTAGCTTCCTGCTTGAACCTCCTCTCCATGATCTCCTCCTCCAGCCTCCTCATATTGCTTGTCAGATTGTGCTTATTTTGTTGGCATATGGCTTAACCCCCCTCCACTTCTATGGGGTGGATACATGCAACAAAGAGTGACCTGAATTTAAGATAAAGCTGCACCGTCAAACAGAGATTTGGCCTCTAGTTGGAGACTGACACTGTCAATCTGTCTATTTATTTAATTTTCCTCAAAATATATGTTGGTAAGTTGGTCATGGTTATCCCAGGCGTCAAAAACCGCATTGTTGAGCAAAAGACACTCTGCTTTCTTTGGAGACAACAAGGTCCTATCAGTGCTTTTTTTTAAAAATCCACTGGCCCCATACACACATGGACGTCCACTGTTTGTCTGTGGGCTTGAAATGCAGGGTTTGTTATGGCTGGAGCAGCAGTTGGGGTGTGTTGGAGCAATTTAGGGTCCGAGGGAGTTTTCTCTTTTCTGCATACCCGTTTTGGGTGTAGGCACGTTTTCACTCCTGGCTACTACTCCATTTGGACCATATTTAGTCCCGATCTTCCTGTTTCCCCCTAATTTTTCCAGTCAGTGTTGTCAATCTGGAATTGACGTCCACCCATTTCTGTGGTTTTTATGAAAACGGCCGCTAAGTTTAGAGTTGCATGTTGGGATCCTGGCTTTGTAAGGAACTAAATGACATCCAGAGCAAATTGACCTTCAGTCGGAGTGGAGGACTGACAGGAACAAAATAATGTTAGGAATCCAGCTCGTGTGTATTGTCTGGTCCACAAGAATGCGAGGAAGGAGAAAAGTCACCCTGCTTTTAGAAGGGAGCGCACACACTTGCATCTCAAATGGCCATCTTATCCACATCCTGCATCATCAGATGCATTTATGGAATCAAAAGAATGAGAAATATTCAAGAACTGGATGGATCTGACCAGAGAAGAAAATAAACATCAAATTTAGTTTGTAGGCTTTCGATTTGACTCATTTCATTTGATTAGTTTAGCACAAAGGGCCCATCACAGCCTAATTTGTTTTTTTTTTTTTTTTTTTCAGCTGGGTTATCGTGCAAGTCTGTACACACATCTACACACACCATTTGAATAGCAAATGATGCCAGTTTGTGTTTGCCATGTCTAACCCATTGTCACATAAACGATAGAATAGCTTTGCACAGATGTTGATTGTATGCTTACATTTATTTTCTCATTCATGATGTATAGATAACATTTAGAACTAACTGTTTATGTAACTTCTTGATGTCTATTGCTCTGTTTTTGTGTTGGTTTGTGATTGGATGTAAAATGCCTTGTAAAACAATTGTTCATCTTTATTGTCCAAGTGCATCCAGAAAAACAAGATTTTGTACTATTTACATATTTTTTGGTTGCAATAGGCTCAATTGCTGTTTAGCAGATTGTTTTATGCTCACTATTTCAATTCAATTCAGAAATACTTTATTAATCCCAAAGGGAAATTAAATGTTGTAACTTGTTATCCTCGTTTCTTTGAGAGAGGTACGGTAATAGATACTGATGGCTGTAGGCAGGAAGGATCTCTCGTAAAGATCCGCCCCACATCGGATCCAAAGAAACTGTTTGTGCCTTCCGATCCATCCCCCCGGACTCGGCTGACCTCAGTTCTCCCGGGCTGCAGGACCTCGCGAGTGCCAGGCAGAACTCCTCCCAGAGCGATGGCCACTTCTCCTAGCAGCCTGCCAATCTCCTCGTCACTCGGACAGCCATCTGCAGGTGTCTGGACGATCCCACTCCTTCTATTGTCATGAGCAGAATTTTGTAAATGTCCCACCAGTTCCAGGATCTCAGTGGTCAGGCACTCGTTTTTTTTTTTTAACCCTTTATTTATCCAGGCGGTCTCATTGAGTCACGAGAACTAATTTTCAAGAGAGACCT
Organism: Garcialebias charrua; assembly: GCA_038048925.1. Classification (NCBI taxonomy): domain Eukaryota; kingdom Metazoa; phylum Chordata; class Actinopteri; order Cyprinodontiformes; family Rivulidae; genus Garcialebias; species Garcialebias charrua. The sequence goes on along the minus strand of JBBPBX010002125.1, from coordinate 84,156 downwards.
GTTTATGGAGCAGATGGTAGTGGTTAAGGGCCTTGCTCAGGGGCCCAGAGTGGGGCGAATGAGGGTGGAGGCAGGTGTGGGTGTTTCACCGTTTCCACACACATTTTGATGTTGATGGTACTGGGAGTTGACCCTGCAACTTTCCGATCACAGGCCCATCTTTTAACCTCTGCGCCACCACTCCTCCTCAAGCACAGCTGGCAGGTAGATGGGATTGCGTCCGCAGCGCATCCCCTTCAACTAATTTGAGATTTGGGGCTGTAGCTGAGATATTCTTTGAGCTTTCTGCTTCCGGTTGTTAAAAAATACATCTCTTTGTTATGGTTACGTTTATGTATCATAACAAATGCCCAAAAGTTAAAGGGGACCACATATTCAAAATTCACTTTTTAAAGGTTTTTTTACTCAACTTTGGGTATGTACTTCATAAAAAAACAGTCCTAGTGGCAAAAAAATGCACCCAGTGGTTTATTTACTCTAGTAAATTTATTTTACTGTGATAAGATACGTTTCGTTTTAAAATACTCTCGCATGTTACGTCACAAGCGAGAGAGGACAACCCACCCCAACCTGAGTCCAGCCCCTCACCTAGCAACCCCTGGTTAGGCTCAACCCACTTCTGTATTAAACACATGACTGTTGTTTTTCATGATTTCATCTCATCTTTTGTTTATATGTTCTTAATTTCATGTGTACAGCACTTTGTTGCAGCTGTGTTTTTTTAAATGGCTTTATAAATAAAGTATAATTGTTATTTTTATGTTTTAGTTCAATTTTTAGTGTATTTGCGATCGCTCCCAACGCGCAGCCGGCAAAAATTAAACGAGCGGACCCCCGGCGTAGGGACCTGCGGCAACGGGACCCTCTTCTGGCGCGATGGAGCGGAGCTTCAACTGTACAGCCTCGCTGCTGCCTCGCAGCAGCCTTGCAGCAGCGAGGACCTTCTCCTTACGGATTA